>LQNK01000118.1:33410-44186 GCA_001586405.1 Phoebis sennae | reverse complement strand
GTCCAGTAGATTTTGAGCCTATTTAATACAAAAATACAAAGGTTTCCTCTTTATGATATTAGTATAGATTAAGTGTGTAATGTAATTAAAACATCGATTTAATAAAACATATCCAATAGTGTGAGCACTAAATATCCGGTCACCGTGTTTCGATTATACGGACGAACGGACCGACACGCGCCCGGTCAGTCGCGTGATTGTCTATAGTGATGAATATGCTCAGTGAAATATGGCGAGATTCGGGGTTCGAATTCATTTACATTATTGACTTTATAGTGGGTAAATTGACCGGAGTGTAGATTTTTGTACGAAATATTTGTATATAACTTATAATCTCAAAGTTAATCTTTTGTTTGTTGGAAACTTCACTTATTCATACATGTTGTTTTTATTATTATTATTATTTATTTTATTTAAAGAAAAACAATTTTTCTTTATACATTTTAAAATAATGAAACCTGATGTTAAGTGACTGACTGTAGCCCATGAACATCTTCAACAGCAAAATGTCGAGATGCCTTGCCGGCTTGAAGGAAGAGGCGGGATAAGGAGAGGATTAATCATAGGAAGTTGGGAGAGGAACAGGACAGGACGGAAGAGGAATGGGATGGGAATACAGGCCTCCGGGTACCCGCTCGCGGCACCGCACACAGTGCAACACTGTTTCACGCCGGTTTTCTCCGGGGGGGTGGTACTTACACCGGTGCGAGCTTGGCCCAATCGTGCAATGCTCGGCTCCCACTCTTTTATCTCTGGAGATGTTATGCAGCACAATTACCCTCTGGGGTGGCGACACATGTATTCTAACCCGTCGCCACACGGGATAAAGAAAAAGAAAAATATATTTAAATACGACCAGTTTCGTACATCATCGTCAGGTAGTAGGTAGTAGGATGTTTTTCTTTAAATAAAGGTAATATGCAATTCAATCAAGAAGTAGCAATACAAACTATAAAGTTTATCTATAAGTGTTCTTTGGAACTATTCATATGGAAATAAATTAACTATACCCATGTAAACGATGTAAACAAATGTCGGTGAAACTTAAATAAATAAATAAACTTCCATTGTACTGAATACAATTAATAGTTTTCTTTTATCACAAAACTAAATTATTAATACCAGATAATTGAGATAAGTTTTATCATGACCACTAAATACACATTTAATAATACAAAAAATGGTCACAATGATTTACAATGCATTAAACATTAAAGCATAAATCCAATCAAACTTACATGCAGTAAATAGTAAAGTTTAAACGCAATAAAAGTGGATAGTTGGCAAACGACGCAAGCTTGCCAAGCGTGGTCTGTCCAGCCCGGGGTTCGCGGAGTCGATACTTGCGCTATAAATAACTGAACGAAATAAGTGCAAAGTATTTGGCAACTATGATACAGTTTTGGTATAGATACATATTACTGGAAGAGAATTTTTTTTGGAGATGTTAAGTGACTGACTGACCCATGAACATCTACAACATCAAAGTATCGCAGATGCCTTGCTGGCTTGAAGGAGGAGGAAGGGATGAGGAGAGGATTAATGATGAGAATTTGGGAGAGGAGTAGAACATGATAGGAGAGGAGGATGGGAAGGCAGGCCTTCGGGCACTCACTCACCGTACAAAACACAGTGCAATACTGCTTAAAATAGATCTTCTGCTGGGGGGTGGTAGTTACACCGGTGTGAGCTTGGCCCAATCGTGCAATGCTTGGCTCTGACTCTTTTATTGCTGAAGATATATGTTTTTTACCCTCCGACGCCTCTTGCGACGCCCATGAGTAGAAATAGGGTGGCGACATTTGATTAACTAACGAGCTAACTAACTATACGTGCTAACCGCTAAACGGTTTGCTATATGGACAACTTTTAGCCATGTCTTTCTAGTTAGTTTAGCAATACCAAAAGGTACCAAGGTAACATAAATAGCGAAACTTTATACGTCATCTATTCCTAAATATCTTTTATAAAAGATGGCCAAATTTCAGTCGAATCTTTTATGCAGTTTTACGTGACTTACAAACAAAGTACCAGGTTTATAGGATAACCAATAGCTGAAATTAATATTGTAATATTATGTATGTTCTTAAAAATATTAATTTATACTCGACTAGAAGTGTTAGGCATTTTTTTCATTTTTATTTTTTATTTTATTATACTATTGAAGAATATATGGAGGATAGAGATTCATGGCATGTATCAGCTAATTCAACAACAGGACAGTTGTTAGGCAGCCAATGATTGTAAAGTATAAATCTACTTATATTTGTAAAATAAAGCAAATATTTTAAAAGAGTAACTATCGAGTTTCTTGTCGGTATCTTCTCGATAGAAGCGACTTTCCGAACCGGTGGTAGCTTAAGAAATGACTATTCATAAGTACTTTGTAAGAAGTTTACATGAGTGAAAATATTTTCTATTCTATTCTATTCTCTTCTATTTCTATATATCCTTGGTATTGTCCACTTAACACAAGTTGTACAATAATCGCTAATGGAGCGATGCGGCCCACAATTCATGCAACCCTGCTCTGGCCATTTTGTTTCGTAATACGGAATATATCACCGTTTTATTGGTGCAATACTCAATTATACTTGAAACATTATCTGCGATATATTTGGTGTCTTAAGATAAAGAGTACGTTTCGTGAAGAAATTACGGCTATAAAGAATCACAAAACGTTATAATAGAAATTTGTAAACGTCGATTAGTATGTAATGTTATTTTTTACTAGCTTTTTGCCCGCGGCTGCGCTCGTGTGGACAACAAAATTCTGTACTTTGTGGATTTTCTAAGTCGTGATGGATCGTACTTTTGTAAACATATCTCCTCAAAGGTTTAAGTTCGAAGTATATCCTAAATTAAATATAACAAAAGTATCAGTGTTCTTGTTTTGGCCACCCCCTATAAATGATATTGTACTCGATTGGTACAAAATTTATGTTAATGAGTGTTTGCTGCGCCAATAAACCACTCAGTAGTTTAGCGATTGTTTAGTTTTAAGATACCATGTAAGGTACATGGTACTTAAAACTATTAAAAAAACTTCAACGAAATAAACTATTAAAAAAAAACTTTCCTTCTTTTTTCTCCTTTAAATATCTCCTCCAATTTTTTAAACAGCACTACGGAACTAATTTAAAGCCAATGCATGCGGACTGTTCCGAAATGGTCCGACATTTGAAGTCGGTGATTGGTGTCTATGTGTTCATTGCTTTAGCGCGCTTCTATGCAGATTGTCTTCTGTAGCTAGGCACACGGCACATTAGGGCGGTTATGCGCTGTGATGCAATCGCTAAGGCCACCTTAGTCGCCATACTTTATGTGCACTCACAATTAGTTGCGAGAGATGGCAGGTGAAACTATGGAACAGGGAAATGTGTGGAGAGGCTGTTGTTTTGCTTTTATAATGCCTACGGCGCATACTGATTGAAGCAAGAATTAACTAGGTTTAAGCTTCAAAGTCAAAGATTAATAGTAGTATTTTGATGGAAAAATAACTTTAATAGATTTCGGAATGGTTTATTTCAAAAAATTAAACTTCTGTTATATATATCGTCATCACACGTAATACTCAACAGAAATTGTAAAGATTTCTAGTAAATACAATCTGTTATCTGTTTATTAATATCAAATCAAAAATAGAGAGACATGAAATTTATTACACTTGGGAAGAACAACTGTTTCATCCATCCATTTCATCTCACTTAAATATATTGAAACTTGCATAGTGATTATGAAAAATACCTTATTTCATAGGATCTTATTTATGGTAAGCTCTTCACTAGATCTTCCTTATGATGCATTCTCGTACTAAGACTTGAAAATTATGTACAGGTCACAAGCTTATTAATCTCACTTCAATACATTCCAGCCACTCCACGCCACTCTTGTGCCCCCGTAAAGCATCTCAGCGCAAAAGTCGTTAGTAACAAACTCCACACATTTGTGTCACCGGATACAATCCCATTATAATTTTAAATTTTAAGCCCATCCATTTGTGTTGCCTCCAATCTGACGCAATCTTTGATACACTTTTAATCTTCCGAGTTTAGCGTAGTCTAGTAGTTGTTTAGCTTCTTTTTTGATGTACAAACTTACAGGTTACAAGGTATTTAGGTTTATAAGCCCACAAATTTCATATTATGAACCTGAGAGGTAAGTTTAAGACTATACCGTTTACGATAGTGCAAATCAACATAACTGGTCTACCTAATATAATAAAGAGGAAAACTTTGTTTAATTGTTTGTTTGTTTGTATGAATAGGCTCAAAAACTGGACCGATTTTAAAAATTCTTTCACCATTCGAAAGCTACATTATCCACTAGTGATGGCTTTAAGTTAACATAATAACCACTGATTAAAACTGCTCGTTAATGAAAACGATTCGTATCTTTTATGCTATGACGTTCCGTCGTTTATAGGATATTTTTATAGGAACTGGGCCTAATTCTACAGGATAGAATTATACGTACTAAAGTAATTTTAGAATATATTTTTATGCATTTAATTATTTATATTTTGTAAAACTAACCCTAATCTGTTAAATTTAGAAGAACATAGGGATATTTTTAGATTTAAAATCGTAATTATGCGTAAATGCGGTATTGACTTTTTTAACATTTTGAAGGTAGAATTACATAAACATTGTAAAGGCAATTTGTAAAAATATCAAATTGATTTGAAAGGGATTATATTTAATTCATTTTAATATTAATAGCATTTAAGTTTAAAAATACTTAATAATATTATTCAAATAACTCTCACACAAAACGCGTCCCATTTTATGTTATAAAGGTACCCGTTAAAATTTTAATTAAAAAAGGATTACACAGTTTCGCTAATGCACAGAATTCTTTCTTAATTATTTCGGGGTACCTTTGGAAAATTACATAAGGATTGAGATAAAGTGGTGCATTTACTACATTTTTTATTAGTCGGTATTTTTGGTAGATTACTTTTATGCCGAGTGTCCCCTGTTCAATTTAAAAGCTTATAAACTTGTTATATTAAATGCATTTAATACAAGCTCTCAATGTCAATATTTTTAATGATTGTTGACGTGAGAACAAGTTTTATGATCTTTTTTGAAACTGAAAGTTTTGGGAATATCTATTTATATATTTTTACATAACTAGCTTTTTCCCGCAGTTTCATCCGCGTATATCTGTTTTTTCCCATTTTGGGATTTCATTAAAGTCCTTTCTTAGAGGATGCCTACGTCATAACATCTACCTGCATGCCAAATTTGGACCCAAGTTTTATAATATATTATATAGATTTTATCAGTAGTCTCCCTGTTTTGACATAGAATACACATATACGAGTATAGAAGAATATTTTCATATACAATTAAGGGCAGGCAACAAAAACGAATCATTAAATGTAATATTAATTAAGGAACCTCACAGATGGAAAAAACGCTCAAAGGGGTATTTTTGCAAGGGCTGATGAGAATTCGTATAAATAAAGGATAAAAATAAAATCTATACTTTACTTCGCACCTGGTCAGAGGAGACGGAGGACAAATGGAACAGCGCTAATTAAATATAGGGAGAAATATTTTAATAAGTTTATGAGTGTGCTTGCGTAAGGAGGGTTTTTCACGAAGCCTTTAAGTTACTGTTACGTTTTTTCTCTTTACATTTTAAAAACAGTACACAAAATATATTTATAAGATATTGTAATTTAAAATGTGAAATTCTCCCTGTTTAATTTTTTTCTTCTTGCCCAATAATTTGTGCACACGGTATTTAAAACAGACATCAAAAATTCCTACCCAGTGAATAATCAAACTTATAAATTTTTTATTAACTTCCTAACTAATATTAAAGATGCGAAAATTAGTCTTTTTGTCTCTTCTTCACGCCTAAACCACTGAACCGATGTGGATGAAAATTTGTGAAGCTCTTATCCCGAAAATCTCACGAGAACGGGAGATAACACACTTACAATATATCAAAATATTTTATAGTGTTTTAGCAGATTATTTTTTTTATTTATTTATTTAAAAAAGGTACATGGTATCTTATCTATATAATCGCCAAACCACTGAGCGGTTTGTTGGCGAAGTAAAGAAAAAAAACATAATATTATACCCACTAACATTACTAACAATAATAGTACAAATAACATTTAACAATTATCTTAATTTTTCTTATTTACTTTATTTACTAAATTCTTATTTACTATATTTAGAGGTGCTTAATATATTAGTGACCTCCCTAATTTTTATCTTTAAATTCCTACAACTTTTCTGCTATACATAATATTTTAATCCCATTAATTATTATAGCCGTTAATTCTTGAAGTACGTCAGTACCTCTTCTATGGACTCAATTTTACTTCATATATTTATTTGTTTTTCAACAAGGAAGCCGTTCCACCCGCCCGTGCACGATACGCCTTACCTTAAAACAAATATTATGTTTAGTTGCAGTGTGAGTGTTGAATTTTAATATCATTACTTGAGTTGCGTTTTTAATTTTATAAAAGCACTGCTTTCCTTTTGTAATGTGGGTTTTAAATGTAGTTTTTGTTTAGCGCCGGTAACGTTGTTGTGTTTCAGGGATTGGCTTTGTTCTGCTCCATTTTTTCCAGAATATTCCTTTAATTATAGGTGATTCCTTTAACTATACATATGGTCTTATGACCATTGTCACTTGTATGTATATAACTAAAAATTACATGGATTTGACACGGGAATTAAATGCCGACAATTCGCAAATAACGCCAGAACTGTAAAAGTAAGTGTGTAAGTCAGTAAGCCAGCGTAGTGAGTAAATCACGTTTCATTGAAACTAGGTCAGTTAACAAGGAAACTATAAAAATCTGATTTATTTTATAACCAATAGTTCAACTGGAAAAACATTATCAATTGACCTAACAAGGCATGAAAACATATACGAATCCACACATGAATAAAAAAATCTGAAAAATCTTCCCTATACAATCATCTCCGCTTCAAAAAGCGAATCTTCAACTTCAAATCTGAATACAATCCCGTCGTTGCAAATAGACGTTAAATGAAGCAATCCGAGCAATTAATCGACCGATCAATCAACAATTAAATCTATTCAAGCTGTGACGTCGCAAATTGAGGGGAAGACTCCATTTTTCCCAATACCCCCTAATTACTTCTTTCGTATTCAGAAAGTTTAAGATTTGATTGAACGTCATTGGTTATAAATCGTGACTTTGTAATGATGCTATTATTTAGTGTCTGATTTTTGATGTTATGGAAAAAGCCTTATAGTATGTAATTAGATTTTTCAGATATTGAAGATAACATAAGCAATGAAAGTTTTTAAGATATTACACTATTTATTTCATGTACTTTGTTTGCTAAATTTGCGTGTTTGCGATAAATTCAAAAAGTAAAAATGTGAGTGTATTGAAAGAATGAAAGTAAGAAAGAAAGAAAAAGCATTTATTTGACATGACATAACACAATACATTAAAGACATACATATTAACACACTTATAATTATAAAAATAACGAAGATCACGTGCATTAGGTTATTAAATAAAGGTTTGGAGACACATACAACATGTGTAGTATAATAATAGTGCTATGCCAGCTTTTATGCCACCTCCTGTCAAATTTGTATTTGTCCATATCTCTCTATCAGTAAATGGTTGCCTGAAAGAGGTGGCCCTTGGTGGTTGTTGTTGGCCGGATGTTCATCCCATTATAATTTTCTACTCTTGGGGATCGAACCTACACCCTCCGGCGCAATAGACCATAGCTTCACTACGACCACTACGCCAATCGGGCCATTGATTTTAAATGTTTTACTCGTCTTCAAAAATGTTCCACAAAAAAGTTCTAGAAGCATCCAGAACTCAATCACCTTCAAGCAATTATTCGCTCCAAATGAATGCGCCGTCTAACATTATTAAGGGGCCTTGAAAATTGCAGCGCTGTATGGCGTCTGAAAGCGGAATCAAAAATTTAAATTGCAGACATATTTTAGCTGTTTGACGCGTTATTGGGTATGATCTTATTTTAATTCTGCATTGAAATTTAAATTGGCAAGGAATATCTATAGTGTATGATAATTATGAATAAATCTTTTGTTGGAAATATTTGAAAGAAAGAAAGATTTATTTAAAAACCACGCAGAATAAGACCAACAGTCTAATATCATGTCTTTTTAACAAATTGAATTTTTTATATTGATTTTCATGAAAAATATCTATGAAATGAAGAAATATGGATTTTTTTTCTATGGAATAAACATTTCCTAAAAAAAGTGAAATTTTGTTTTTCCGATTGAAATTTTGTGTTTTTTACATCGCTTTTTCTGGTCATTTTCAACAACACCAGTATCAAACCCAGATTCCTCATATATTCTCTCTCTGACTATTACTCTTGATATAGAATATATTATAGAAGATTAGTATCCTTAGAATATATCAGTTCCCAAATCAATGCGAGATAGTTGTTCAGTATTACATTATGTATTCTTTGAAGTTGTAAACTATAATAACAATGCAATGTAATCAAAGTGGCCGTTGACCTGATAAGAGTAATTATCGAGTTTCTTGCGGTATCTTCTCGATAGAATCGACTCCGAACCAGTGGTAAATTAAAAAGATTACCATTCATAAGTACTTTGTAAAAAGTTAAATAAAAATATTTTCTATTGTATTCAGTTTTTACTCCTACCTTCACTATGAAAACCAAAGACAAATATAGACTAGCTGTGACAGTCTATAATATTTGTCTTTATCTCTCTTTTTATAGTTGCTACAAATCAACCAACATAAGTTTGTATCCACGGGGGATCGCTACGACTGAACTTTTTTGATAAAATTTGGCACACGGATAGTTTCGATCTTAGATTTATGGCATTTTATTTCTATAACTAGCCATACTCAAATATATATAAGGCTAGTCTATAAAGCCCTTCATTTTCTTATGTTATAGAAGGCAAGTGTAGCATGCAGTTCACTTGATGTTAAGTGACTGACCGACATAAATATTAAATTACCCTTGAGCCAAGCCGCAAGTAAATACAACTAAATACTTATTTTCATACCATTTTACACAAAAAATAGCATTGCCAGTAATATTTTACTGTGGGTAAAAAACTGACCTATTTTGAACAATGATGATTCAGTGACATTTTTATTTTATTAACTAGCTGTTAAAAATGCTGCTATTAATAGCTGCCTATTTTATCAGAGATAATGTAGGATTCCAATGGTAAAAGAATCTTCCAAATCGTTCCAGTAGTTTCAAAGCCTATTCAAACAAACAACCAAAAAGCAAATCTATCCTCTAATATTAGTGTACAGTCAACTATCCATAACGTAATACCTGCTTAAGAAAGAAAATAAAAAGATTTTCACAAAAGCTGTATGATATTTGCCTTCATTGAAGTTTTATAGCGGCTACAAATCAGCAGTCAATAGGGGTTGAACGTAAGGGGCGGGTTAAGTCCTTTCCGGATCACCGGCCTCTTGCCCCGTTGGGACGATGGTCCGATAACGTCGGTGATCTTGTTAGCAAGTGTAATTTATTGGGCGATGGTTTACGTCATAATTTTATTCCTGTGTCAAGAAAAATATGTATTTTAATAACTAGCTGTGGCACAATGTTACAAATCCTTCGTGGATTTTTTTGATTTTTTATAGCAACCCTATTGATAGACGTTCATAAACATATTATTTATCTTGTTATCAAATGGGTTAAGGTCGTGCTTATTTAAAAAAGAAAGTTTATTCCATACACAAGTAGGTACATAGAGTGATATACAGAATAAAAAATACAATGCATGATTACAATATTATAACAATTTAAAATAATAACAATTAAAAGAATTGAAAAACAAAGAAACTTTTAGCTAAACTCTATTCTTGAATATAGATATATTTGGAACTTTGAACTATTCCGGCAATCAATTATTTAACTTTTGTAGTCTTCAAAACCATTGAAAGATATTGTTGTTTAGCAATAAGACCGATTTCCTATTTATGTATATTCTTACTGTTGTGTACAAAAAATATCCGAGTTACAATAACCTAAAACTATCTTCCTTAATCCAATATTTTAAGCTATCCGAAACAGGCTTTCATAAAACAGCACAAACACCACTATCTCGAACTATAAAAATGGAAATATCTGCACAAATCACGACAAGGGCCATAACGGGGAATAACCTGTCAAATGGAGGGGCATATGTTGTATCAGTGCGAATGACCTTATCAGGCTGTAAGGAATAAATAGAGATAAAAATAAAGTTATTTTTGCAAAACGCCGATCCTTGGGTGCGTGTTACACCGTGGTGGTAAACTATTTTTGTTGAAAATATAAAAATAAAAATATTTTTTATCTGTTTACTAATTTATAGATAAAAGCGTTCCTTTCTCATTTATAATATTAGCTAGGATTGTATGTAAATGTAGATGTCTACGAGAGTATATTATAGTATATTTCAAATCTTTCGTTTCTTTTGCATTCTTTTTTTTTTATTTATTTATATTAAGAAAATGACATTAACTAAGCTAAGCTGGGATTGTACGTGAATGTAGATGTCTGTTAGAGGTCGGTGCCTAAGGTGGAACGTCATAGTATAACAGATACCAATCGTTTTTACGAGTGGTTATAATTAACCAGTTAAAACCACGTTCGATGTGAAATATTGTCAAATAATACCATCCTGAATGTGTGTTGAAAATTACGTGAAGTAGCAATGAATAAATGTGGTTAAGAAATTTTATTAAAGTGATTTGAATGCCAGAGTTGATTTCATATAACAAAAATATCT
>LQNK01000118.1:22099-32758 GCA_001586405.1 Phoebis sennae | reverse complement strand
GTCAAAAACTATCAATAGATATGCTTACAAATCGAAACCTTAGAATGGTTTCGATAAGTAATCTACACTTACATTATAAAGTCTAAAACTTTCTTTATTTGTGTGTTTTTTTCTTTAATTGTAATTAAAACTATCAATAGATGTGATAATTCCTCAGAATGGTTTCGATATGTAATCTACACTAAATATAAAGAGGAAAACTTTGTTTGTTTGTTTGGTTGTAATGAATAGACTCAAAAACTAGTAGACCGATTTTAAAAATTCTTTCACCATTCGAAATCTACATTAACCACGAGTAATATAGGCTACATAATATATAACATAATGCGTGAATCAGTTGCGGCCATTTTCAATAATGTATCAATGACTATGGATAGATTTTTATGTCAAATTATATGACAATAGATAGACAAAAGTCATAGCAAATGTATCCGTCGTTAGGATATTGAAATCAAAGTGCAAATAGATAGATTTGTTTGACTTTAGTAAGCAAAACAATGGATAGGTGGAATATTGAAAACGGCCGATAGTTAATTTCGCTGGAAAGGGATAAAAGCTTGTAAATAATTGAAAGAGACGTAACCAAATATTTCCTCATAGAACTGGTAATAGTAACAATTATCTATCTTTAGAGGATAAAGTGGTATTGTCAGTTCGTCACCCATGCGCGGTCAGCTGACAATGGCGTGTCGCGTGACACCGTGACAGATTATACAGAGTGTCCTGAAATTAAATTGTATTAATTTACTTTGAAGTGCGATAGAAAGCCGTTTTTAATATTTTTTTAACTAAACATTATCAGTTCAATAAATGTAAAAAATTGTTCGTTTTTATTTATTTATTTATTATACTTTTTCTTACAAAAATGACAAGGAAAACAATTTAGAACATTACAAGTTAAAGTTTTGTACAGTTTTATCTGTTTTATGGTTAATAAGAAAAAGATATAAACAGATTAACTGTTAATTACACGTAAACTCAAAACCTTTTTTACACAGAACTAACACACATTTCTCTCACAAAGCTCCAAGTATATCGACAATATCTTCTTCTATCCACCCACAAACAAAAACTATTGTGACCTTCTCTTTTTATTCACACAACCATTGGGTATAGCACACTTTTCAAAACACCGTATACAGGTGTTTTGTACAAATTCTCTCTTGAAAGTGAGGAACCGGTATCGGTCTGATACAGAACCCTGCATTCTAATCCGATTCGCACTTGGCTTTTTCTATAACAACTTTCAGGACACCCTGTATATCAAGTCATCTATTCAGTTCTAGCAAGTGTATCGGACACACACCGCTGATGACTATTGTGCCCTTTGTCCGCTATTGGGTTTCATGTATCTAGGTCACTGATTCAATTGTCTTACTAGAATTACGAGTTTTCTAATGATAAACACACGGAAATGTATGCAATTTGAGAACAGTATAAATAGTGTAAACCTTCAAATAAATTAGATTATTACTATTAATATTATAAATGCGAGAGTTTTTGAGGATGTACGTATGTATGTAAGCCTTTCACGCAAAACTACTGAACCGATTATGATGGTCACTTATACGCCTATCATTGTGTATTGATTTGCAAAATATTAAAATATTATATTTAACGTCGTTCGTTCGCAGAATTTTTTTCGACCCCAAACTATAAAAGTGTAAAATTTAATTCAAATTAGTACGGAAATTGTTAGTACAGAAGTTGTAAATAACGAAATAATATCCATCATTTTTTATTTATAATATAAGTACAATAAGTATGTTTTACTCAAGGGACTATGATTTGAGTATTATTTGCGATTTAGTCAAAATTACCATCGTTTTAACCAATTGTATATTAGTCCTCGTTATTTCCTTTAAAAGCATTTACATTAAAAAAAGCATCTAATACGCGATGCATGCCTTGTTGCTGATTATTTTAGTTAAACTGTAAATAGTTATAGATTAACTAAAGTTAACTGTCAGACAAATTTCATATGAAGTTTGACGATGCGTTGCTCAGAAGCAGTTACCGGACGTTTAACGCTATCGAATGGATAAATTTTAATTCATTATCTAAGAAAGTCACAAACAACGCCATCTAGAAAAACTGAATCGTACCAAAAACATTCACAATGCAATCAAATATTAAAATTCTTTGTTCCAGAAAAAATACTCAAATACCCGTCAAAACAGAAATCAAACGAGCCATCAAAACACGGGAATTCATTATTCATTCATTTTTGGATTAAAAAAAATTAACATCAAAGACAAATAACCTTCGAACCGAATCGGAAAAGGCCATCAATAATTAATCAGGCGTCTCAGCTCGAATTACGCGCCGTTTGAGAGTTAAATACAGTTTGCAAAGAAAAAAATACCCTCTTCTACCCCGTAGGGAAATTTTATATAGGAACTTGGTATCGACTATAGTGCTATAGAGAGACTGGAAGGAACTGTCATTATTCTAATATTATTAATGGTAAGACGAGCGGATCGTTACTCTTTCACGTAGATCTACTGCACCGATTGTGATGAAACTTGGTATACATATAGGTAAGAAAGAAGGATAACATATTATAGTCTACTTTTCAAGTTACGCAGAGCGACACTTAACATAGTTCCTAAATGTGTGTGTGTGTGTGTTAGGTTAATAATAATGTAATGTAAACCGGGTTTAAAATCCTTTAAAAAGTATTTTCTACACTCAATATAACGAGGAACACTTGTTTAGATTTAAAACTACTGGACCGATTTTAATAATTCTTTCACCATACAAAAGCTACATTATTCATATATTTTATATATTTTATTGGCTGTAAAAGTTTTCCTCTTTATAATATTAGTGAAGATAACATAAATTTTTAAAATTTTACGTCGTATCCAGTAACCATATTCCAAGGAGCATGACCCCTGAAGACGAATTAATGAAAAATGAAATCGACTTGTAAAATCTAATTTTTACAGCCGCCGCTATCCGACGACAATCTCGTCTACTTATAAACTTATTAAATATTTTTTATTGATCTGTTTAGCATGTTGTTTATCATTAAGTAGCTGTTCGCGTGGCTTTGCTCTCGTATCATAATGTTATATAGCCTATGTACATCAGGGATATGTAAAGGGTTATTGTTTAAAGTTATAATTACAGATTATAGAATAAAAGGCAGATGGAGTGCGCCGAAGACTCGAGTGACACCGAAAAGCAAATACAAAAACGTTTATCTAGTTTGACGTAAGATGTTACAAGAGATTCGTATTTTTTTAAAGAGCCGTCTTGTGTTATTATACCATTGTATAAGCTGTCTCTCACATGTAACTAAAGATTATTTGACTTATTCATTTTATTAATCCAGTCAATATCTGGTAACATAACGATACGAGTAGTTAGCATCACTCCAGTCTTGGTATTCCATCTGCCTTTTACTCTCTAATCTGTAGTATTAATATACTTACGGCCATTTTCAATAATGCATCAAAGATTATGGATAGATCGTTATCTCAGATTAAATGACATTTGATTGTCAAAAGTCATAACAAAGGCTATCCGTCGACTGCGTATTGAAATCAAAGTAAGTGCAAATAGATAGATTAGCCTGACTTTAGTAAGCAAAACAAGGGATAGATAGAATATTGAAAACGGCCGTTCATTTTATTAACCCATTCAATATCTGGTAACCTAACGTACGTACGAGTCGTCAGCGTTACTCCAGTCTTTGGAACGTAATATAAGTATATTAATACCACAGAACAACAATAAATGGTAAGATATGTATGTATACCTAAAATAACAGAACCCAACTTTATTATATAGATAACTAACTGTTTTCCTCATTCTGTTACCCCACAAAGTAGTACATTGCCGTCCCTCTTAACAAATATTTTGCATCCAAAATTCAGATAACATCACATCTTTGAAATCTTCAAAAATTCTGACCGTAACGTCCCTCGAGGACGCATTTTAAACTGTCATTAATTTTAAGTATTCCCCCTCCCACGCAATCGCCGGGGGGTGATTAAACCGTGTTTAATGTCACCCCAAAAAAATAAAATCTTACTAATCAACAGATTGATACTGAATTTTTTCACTCGGAAAAACTTTCGACATCCCATGGGTGCCGCGTCGATTTTGGAATAAATTTCGGCAGAATTTTCGGCGAATTAATTTGGCTGACATGTTTTGCGAATGCTTAAATTTTGACATGAATAAGTTTGCTAAATGTGGATTGGTGTTTGGACTATATTTTTAGCAAGTGAAGTCGAGTAAAATTTGCTTCGAAAATTAATTGGCTTCGACATCAGGGAAATCTCCTACTAAAATCACCTATACTTATATCATAAGGAAGAAAGATTTGTATTGAATAGGCTCTGAAACTACTGTACTGATTTGAATGAAATTTTGTACGGAGATTTTTTGAAACCCGAGGAAGAACATATTATGATAGTTTTTAACCCTAAAATTCTACGAAAAGAAGATATACGCGGGTGAAACCGAGCTCAGCTAGTTTATGATAAACGAATTAGTATTTTCATAAAATGTAAATATAATATTTGCCTGCCAAAATGACTGAACGGTCGATCACAATATTATTTTTGATGTTTTGGGTAAACTGGAGTATTGGCTTTTACATCAATATCCCACATTTACTTGCTCTATTATATTTGTAAAAACCATTGAAATGATAGTAAGAATAACTTTGTTTTAAATGTCAACAAATTCTTTAAGTAATTTATCATTATTTTTACCACACATTTAAAGAATTTTTTATAGTACGAGCCGAAATAAAGTTATCTCACGCTTAACAAATAAAGTAAACTACCTTTTAAACTAAAAGATCCAAGCTATAAATAAAAATTACCAATATTCCAAGTTAAATCGGTGCAGTTTTTCAGTACTAATTAAAATGTCTAAAAATTAGCCGGCGTGGATCGCAATTGAGCAAACGAAGCCAAGCGGCGGTCCCGTGGCGTTTTGATGTTGTTTAAGGGAATTTCGTAAATTATAGCATTAAGGGAATTTCGTAATATTGAAAAAATTAAAAAAATAACTACTTTCTAAATTTTCCAGATTATTGAGTGGAGAGTTACTTAATGGTGGTGCATCCAAGCACGAATTAAGCGTAGTTGACACTATGGGTCTTTTATTAACCTGAGGTAATACCTAACTACTACCTATTACTCACTAACGGCCGTTTTCAATATTCTATCTATCCCTTGTTTTGCTTACTAAAGTCAGACAAATCTATCTATGTGCACTTACTTTCATTTCAATATGCTATCAACAGATAGCTTTTGATATGACTTTTGTCAATCTTACGTCATATCATCTGAGGTAACAATCTATCTATAATACATTATTGAAAACGGTCGTAAGACGGTGGCCCTAATTTACGCAGGAAATCGTGGACTTGTTATTCCTCAAAAGACTTGTGATTCATGTTAAAGCCCGAAAAAAATGTCCTGGACACATCTAATATCACGTACTTGTTTGCACAGAGACTATTTTCCCCTGATAATTCAATCGAAGAAATGAAGGCATCTGCTTCATGTATCAGTGTGCATATTATTGGGACTTGTTGGAAATAAATAATTTGATTTGAGTTTTTTTTTTTATATAAGTTTTTTCTTTGTTTTCCTTCTTTCTTCTGTTTTTATGTTCTTAAAATTCCATGTATCGTTTTAACATTTCCTCAACACTTTTTAATGCTTAAAGTCAGAATTAATACGGGAAATTATAAGTATATTCTAAATGCATATTATAACGAATGGCAATTATGTCAAAAACAGTAAAATATCGTTTTCGAAATTCCCTATTGTTTTTGTTTTTATTTATTCCAGTTTTTCGAACGCTAATACGCGAAATGGATTTCGGGGGTGGCAGGGTGGTGGAAAATATGGCTCATTATTATCTATAGGTTTGCAAATCAACGTGGAAATTATCGTTGAGAAAATCGAAGATTCTGGAAAGACTATAAAGAGGTAGTGTAAATATGATTTTAAATGAGTTAAATAAAACCCTTTCTCCGTGTGAATATAATATTTTTTGTTGACTCGATTGGCGTAGTTGATACAGCAATGGTCTATTGCACCGGAGGGTGTAGGTTCGAGCTCGATTAAACTTTTAATACTAGTTTAGATTTTATTTCGGAAAAGGTTATTAAAAATAAAAAATCGGTTCTTATTGGATGACATCTAGGCAGATCTATAATTTATTTTTTATTTCATCAAAGTCGGTTCAATAAAAGAACAAGTCCACATTATCGTTTACCCTGGCACGAACGACCGGGCTAAATCGACCATGAGACTGGGCATAAAAATTAACAAAAAAACAATAGAATTAACATAGAAAACATCTGCGACTAAAATCATTCTGGAACCCCTACTATTGAGGTGTATAAAATATTTAGAACTCATACATTTCTCGAAAAACGATTATTCGTAAATAATAGATAAGTCCCTAAAAGTTAACATTTCTGGGATTCCAAAAAACCAGTAAAATTTAACCTTAAACTGGCGACTATATTTTAATTTTATAACATGGAGTTTTAGTGGGATAATATTATTGAAATAACTAAATAGAGGATTACACAAAATTATTTACTATTTTTTTATTATTTTAATATAGTTTCGAAGATCAAAATCTACATAGTCTATTACTAAAAGTTATTTTCCTAATTTTTAGTGTGAGGAAGTCGGTTCTATTTTATAGCAAAAAGTTACTTCTTTACAAATTTCGACTTAAACCCCAAAATTTTACGTAAGACGAGTTCACTCTTCAATATCGAACAAATGGTAGAAGACAATCTTACCGCATTGATTCTTCGCTCCTCACTCCCCAGGGGGTGAATTTATCTGGCAAAAAGCAATAAACATTAAAAATAAAATGGCGAATCCACCCCCGATCGTCTTTTCTCTTCCTATTTGGATCCACTAAGCTTTATTTTGCACAGATTGCTAAGGTCTTAATTATTATACTTATCTTTAAATAACGTTCTAAGTTAAGTTTGTTTATCCCATGATTTATTTAGATCTAGGAATAAGGATATAGTATCGTTTATTGAAATAATTTTTGTTCAAAAGTCGTTGGAAATTTTGAAGAGGATCAACATCTTGCTTACATGTATTCTTTTTTATTCTTACACAAGTACAGTTTCAGAATAAAAATTAAAAGTAAGTACCGTATTTCCGCACATTGGGTGTAGCACAAGTAAATCATGCTTATTCATAGTAAAAATAAAATGGGAAGAAAATCTACATCCCATTAGAAATATCAAAGTTTGTATGTTTGAATGTTAAGATCTTTGGATGAAATTGAATACAAAGATAATCTTTAAATGTTTTTGATGCTATTTTTATTATATATTGGTATAACCAACAGCAACAAATAATAGGTGTGAAACAGCATTTAACACGTTCACTATATGTTCATATAAAGTGAAAACATTGAAAATTACCAAAAAACAAAAATCAATGCTTATACGAATTAAAATATCTTATAAGCAGGGTCAAAAACATTCAGAGAAAGCGTTGAAAAATCTAGCATCACGCTACACAAGTAAATAAATACACAGTTAATAAGTAAATAAATACAGATGTTTCGATTACTTGTTAACCAGAAGTAATAACGTTTCCAAATTGTCTCAAAGGCACGTGGCCATAAAGGAATCAATGGAAAAACTCCGAGTGGCGGGAAAAGATAACACGCACTATACACGATATTGAATACGTTGGGTTATAGCACTAGAAGAGACTGAAAAGTAAACAATGCAATTTAAATCAAGGAAGCTGAAGCTTTTAGCTGATTATTTATAATAATAATAGCTCCCCAGACCGATTTCGCCATGGTCGCCAATCTCAACAGAGACTAGCCAGCTGCGCAGGAGATATTATAGTGCACAAGTGTGCGCGCGAACACAAATGCACTCTCTATTCCTTCACTCATAACCCGATGGGACGGCAGACCGACACGACCGGAGAGAGTTTACAATAATGTATACGTTTTAAAGGATTTTAAACGCGGTTTATTATACATGTATATGCATTATTATACATCCTTTAAAAAGTATTTTATTTAATGTATACGTTATTCTATACATTCTAAAAAATAAGAAAATAAAACATTTATTTCACCCTAAAATTACACAATTCTTATGAGGTTATCGAGATAGGCAAAGTGTGTTACAACAGCCAGTGAATTCATACAATTAGTGTTGCAAGCGAAATTAAATTAAATTGCAATTATAACATGAATTAATCCATCCATTACCATCGATATTTTAATTTAAAAAGAGTAATTATTAAGTTAATAATTGTATCCTATTGTTTCTTCGAATAGAATTAAAACTAATTTAATTTCAAATAAATTAAGTAAAGCTAAATTCTAATACTATTTTACCTAAAGGTTCAATCGTCAATAAAGGAATTTGCATCCTTTGTAAGTTATATACTTCTCAAGTTAATTCAAGTAAGTGTAATTCATATTTTTTAATCGAGTGTTTGAAGAAACTATTCCATCTAGCACTCCTAACTCCCCACCAATACCCGTAATAAGAACCGCATGGCCATAAACAGGATCAAACAAAGGACTTTCACCACTCAGCCCTCCGGGAGCGCCCCCATACGGCCCGTTATCGCGTAACACATAACTTCTAATATTCCGATCACTAATGACGTATAGATTAGAATGGATGATGCGACAGGGGGGTATAGACGCGTGGTCGGTTTTTTGTGTCATTATTTTCGCAACTATAATTACTGCGAACGGTCTCTCTTGATAGATCTTTATGAACTACGGTTATTAGGCCGAATTGGTGAAGAAATATTTTTCCTTATATTCTTAGCTCATTTGATTTTCATCCTAAGAACGTATCTATGAAAATTAAGTTTAGTATTTTATGCTGCAAGTTAGGCCTTACAGCACCTAATATTTGCATCAGCATTCACGTCATATCACTTGTAACACTTCTGGAATACAGGTGTTTATGATTGACAGTCTTCACTTAATATGACGTCACTCACATGCTCCTTTGCATGCTCTGACAAAAGAAAAAAAATTTATCTCGTAGATTCAACCTGCAATTAAAATGCGTGTGCTGTAGGTATAAATTTCTAAATTTATTTCTTGATAAATAAACTATCTATCGATCTATCTATCAAATTTCGATACTTTAGTAACAAAATAAGGAAAATCATACCATAGATAGTTAAGTCGATATTTATGATTATATTGGATTTCCCACGTAGACGTTAATTCATGTTATATGGACATTAATGACGCGGGTCGATTACCCGAATCGGGAAATATGGGGGGTGGTAATGGTAATATATTGGGGACTTTGTTTTTACCAAAAACAAGGAAGAATCGAGAATTGATGCCATCGAAGATTCGGGAAATAATCTTATATTGTCTTCAGCATATTTTCAAAAGATTCGTACATTTTAAGGTAGTATCGAAGATTTGGAATTAACAATATTTAATCAATCAAGAAGGTTTAAATATCTATGACATGTTTATTGATTTAATTTTTTTAGCGCCTATGCTGTTTCTTTTTTTAATTAATTAGGTAGAATTAACGAGATATATTAAATCAATCAAGATTTAAATTACTATGTTGGTAAAGATATATATTTATTGATTCGATTTAGTTTTTAGAGCACATGGTGTGTTTGTTTTTTTTTAATAAGTAGGTAGTATATCCTTATGTTCTAGGAATGGAAACTATCCTATGCTGTCCTGTGCCTACATATATATTTTTACAATTTAGTTTCGCGTGGTTTCGCCCCCGTAACATAATGTTATGTAGCCTATGTTCATCAGGGATAATGTAGGATTTCCATGGTAAAAGAATTTTTCGAATCGGTCTAATAGCTATTTCAATTCAATTCAAACAAAAAATTAAATTTTTCCTCTTTGTAATATTTGTGTAGTTTTATGTGAGTAATATAATTTTTTTCTTATCCATCAATCTAGCCTTAAGATTAATAAGTAACGTATGTACAGCTTAATTTGCTAAAGTACTTATATAAGAGCGTGTCCATTAACAACATTATTATGAGTTTTATATATATTTTTTGCCAGTTACTTGCTACTTGTATAACGAATTCTTTTCAATATTTAACAGGCTTCTCAGACACTTCCTTTACCAAGTTTATCCCCATCTGTGCTATATTAGCCGCTATTCGTTAGCAAAAACAAAAATACAGCCAAATATAATCTTATTTATCGCGAGGGGACTTCGGTAAATGGGATTCGATGAGCAAAGAAGCACTTAACGCTTTGATGTCCACCCGCCCTAGATCTCTGATATAGGATTGTGGTACACTGGGTCCACAAGATCCTTCCTGGGTGAAAAATGCAGTCATTAATATGTTAGTAATGCTTTTGATAAATCTAGATCCCTGATATATATCGATGGCACGATGAGATTAGAAATAATATTTATTTATTTATCATCATTCTCGCAATGATTAATGGTATGTGAAATACTTAACATCATTATATCATAAAACGAGATTATACAACACACTTCCATTAAATAAGTAAGAAAAGAGAAAGAGCGCGATACAAAACAACAGCACTTCCAAAGAGCGATCCTTTCCATCAAAAATATTAGTTTTTTAATAGAAAATGGGATGAAATTGCCTACCTTTTCACATGGTTACCTAGTTAGGGAGG
>LQNK01000118.1:1621-18005 GCA_001586405.1 Phoebis sennae | reverse complement strand
TCGCAAGAGGAATGTGTCCGGGGGGAAGGGGGGGAGTTGACCGACTGTGGAAGATGTTTGCTTATAAGATAAACAAATATAGAAGTTAAAGAAGATGTTATAAATATTAATTTAAATATACGTCATTATATTTTATTATAATTTAAATATTTTACTGTATTTTTGTGTATTACGAAATTGATCACTGGAATTAAAATATAAATATGCAATTATTCTAAGTAATATTTAATTCGGTTTCTGACACTTTTTTAAAAGATTATTTATATATAGATATTAGAAATTAAATTCATGAAGATGTTAAATGAGATACATTTTAAAGGATTTTAAAAACGATATAATATATTACATTTTTTTGCAATACTATTGACCCGACGATTCGAGCACCTTACAGAGAGCGTGGTCACGGGTGACTGAGATGACAGTTTTCTTCATGAGTGTTTCAAAAATTGTGTGTTCCTCCACTTATTTCCATGAAGATGGTATTTGAAAATTGACAAGTGGGCAATCATACAAAAAGACAAGAAGTCAATTTTGCACGAACACTATCCAATTCTGCGTCGGGTTAATAATAATGTAAAATAAACCGCGTTTTAGATCCTTTAAAAAACTACCTCACTTCATTATATATGGAAAGTACTCGCGTTAAAATAAACACGAGAAAATACTGCTTTAAGATGTTTTTGTGTCTATCTTTTGTGGATATAATATATTGAATAGTCTGAAGGAAAAATGTTCATGATATATTTGAATCTCGTAATTAAAATTATGGCATACACAAAAGTTTTAGAAAGAGTTGGAATTTCTTACAAAGCACCAAACAATACAAAAATTCAAAACTCAAGCAAATCAATGAACATATGAAAACTTACCCTCAAAGGATGTGAACCTTTGACAAGCACAAATAAAGCACTTGGGACTTGCAAAGAAATCATATTGCGATCATGTGCATTTTAAACTGGAAAGTTGGTGAACTTTCTTCAAGCCTTGAATTTACATGCTGAATAATGAAGAGGTATTGGTATGAATTAACAATATTTTCTAAGTAAGTTAATATATTAGTTAGCAATAGTTCCATCAAAAGGTAATAATACAAAGTATATAGTCATTGATATGTATGATTGTATCTAAGTTTTAGTTCAAGAATTTTGGGAGAAAATAAATATTTTTTTTATTCTTTTTTTATTATTGATAAGTAAATAAAAGCTCTATATAGTTATATAGTATATACACAATGAATGCCTCAAAAACAATAGTGCAATAGTTTCGGGTTACCCGCGTTTACGCACGTTCTTTGTGAAATTGTTCTAATATTAAGAAGAAATATTAGTATAGGATATCGTATTTATGATAAAAAAACACCTTTACTGTATTTTAAAAAATGTATGTTTGAGTATGTCTATCCGTTTCCTAGGGCTTACTTTGGGACTAGATGGCGTAGTGTTCACTGTCCCTGAAGTTTTCAAACAATCTTTTGAACGGACTGATTTTATACTCGTCAAAATATTTACACATTAAACTAAATACGCTTTTTAGTTGCTTTCAAGCCATGTTACTTGTGTTGCTTTTAGCAAAACATTTCTTTGAGATTTATGTTTTAAATATTTGTATTGAAGAAGCAATATAAAATACCTTTAAACTGGACGTTTTCTATCAGGATGTATGATATCTGTTAAAAGTCGGGTTAAAAAGATTCCTAAATTTATTTAGATTTAGTTCACATCTTTGTGTATGCAAAGCCTCAAATGTCGAATGTCCGAGCTTATGAATCAAAAAATGTATTTAAAGGACTTAGAATTTGAAGCAAAATATAAATTAATCGTATTCAAACCTTTTAAATTAAACATGTAAAAAACAAAACAGCCTGTAAATACTTTAAATGAGAGTATGAAAGTTGATAGCATTTCATACACAATGTATTAAATATATACAGGGTGAAATAGATGTGCATTAAGGAGTTAGCCCGGGGCAGTGCTTCTTTTAAATGAAGAGGAAAATTTTAATTTCCTATCGCGTACCGGGTAGGGATGGGCCGCTTTGTATCGTGGTATCGATGAAATTTTCATTGATATTAAATATGATATAATGGTATTATATTTTAGAATGTTTATCCATATCAGTTTCAATAGTAGTATTCATAAGCAATCCTTAGTTATAATAAATCAGGAATTTATTAGAAAATTACTTAGTTTACAAATATAGTTTATAATCAAACTATTTGAGTTTCTTGCCGGTTCTTCTCAGTGGACACTGCTTTCCGAATAGGTGGTAAATAAAAAATAAAAAATGTATGTGACGTTTCGAAACAGCTTTCAAGAAGCCAATTAGGAAAAATCAACGATTTGAATTTGATTTTATTCAAATATCATAAAAAACATTTGCGTCATAAATCAAGGTGACCAAATATCGTAACAAAACTTCATATTTGTAAGAATAAATAACGGTCAAAGTATTTCATTTACCTATAAACTTTTTCCGTTGTTCTATTTGGTCATAAGGCCACCTGATACACTGTGAAATTTGCTCATAAATATTCTCTATTTATTTTTATAGTGTAAAAAGGAATCATAAATAATTAAAATCTGCACAATTGTAACACTTCATTTCATTGATATTGTATAACAGTTTCAGCAATCAATTCAATTCCTGAGGTATTTGGACAGGTTACGGTACACAACGATGACCTCAGAATCGCGGGGTCTGGAATCAATTTGACATCAATATCGAATAATTGAATGATAACAATATGGGACAAGTTTACTGAACAATCAAGTGGTGATGTCATATCGATTGACAGTGGCTAGTTTACACTAGATATCTAATAATAGTTTAAAATAAGGTTGAATTGAAATATGCTTCATGAGAATCATATTTGGTCTTAGTATGTAGTTTAAAAATGTCTAAACTATTAACTTTTATTATATATCTCAAATGTCGGAAATAGGATATAATACGTTTAAATAAACTGGACTTGTAGAATTTATAAATTTTTTATTTGCTTTTGTTTAAATTGGACTATTATCGAGGAAAAAGCTTTCCTCAAATGTATCTCACTGCTCTAAATATGAAAATTAGTACTGTTGTAAATAAAGGTGTTTCACATGATATGTGTGTTTTACTATCCCTACAGTTGTAGTAGTAATATACCTATATTTAATTCTTTACCAATTTTTAATAGACACGGTTTATTTGCAATAAACACTTTACCCACCATCTCACTGTGTTTGACAAACATTTCCATAAAAAATTAAATTTGCCGTTAGTCGATTATCATAAACGAAGCAAATAGATACTGATTGTATGCAACATTGTTACATGATCGAGTCATCGCGTTCATTGATTTAGTGACCAATCAATTTCTGACTTCATCGTTCATTCAAGTTTTTTTATGGTGCCATGTGACATAATTGTGGCGTGTGAAATGTCAACATTTAGTTCGGCATTGTGTTCGCTCAAATTAGGTGCAATTAATTTTCATTATGTCGATCTGAAAAAATGTCTATGAAGTATGTAGGCACATGATTGTCGTATTGGATATGGTTTGCTTTTATTCTTTGACAAAAACTAGAACAACTAGAACAGGTAGACTATGATGATGAATTCTCAAAACCGGTTGTACTTAAATAAAGTTTTAAAATAAATAGTGGAGATAGTGTAAAAAAAGTAATTAATTCAATACTAATGCATTTCCACCAAGAAGTAACAATACAATCTATCAATTAAAAACTAGAAAAATATGTTACCGATCTATTTAAGGAACTAAATGATTGTTAAGTTTTCTGTTGTTTTATATATAACGTCTACATACTTTTTATTTTACCCTCTTTTCTCTTGAGCCGTTATAGTTGAGGATCGTGACCTCTTGAAGCCACTTCAATGGAATCTCTCCATCTGTTACGGTCTTCGGCTTGATGGAGTGCAATGTTTACGGGCACCTCGAGCTGTTAAGACACCTGGTCTGACCATCATCTGCACTTTGCCAGTAATTATTAACTTAAAGACACAAAACATTACTAAAAGTAATGAGATAAGTACTTATCATCAACTTCATTAGTCATTTATTTGATAATGCATGTTTAATAATGTGTTTTTTTTTTTTCAATATAAAATTAAATTAAGTATCGATACACGTTCAAATCGGGACATCACTATAACTAACCTCCGTCGTTAAAAATATTGCTGTTTGAACGTAGAGTTCGCTTAGCGTTTTAATAAATTTGGAAAATTAAAGATTCATATCTGATGGCTTCACTAGTTAATACGCCCGGGCTCCCCTGATGTTAACGTGAAATGCATTTTATATAGCAATTCTCTTCTCAATTTGCTACCTATATAATTTTATGGGACATTTTTTGCTAACATTGAACTAAAAATTTATGATACTGGTGTTGTATTGTTTAGGATTTGGAATTATAAAAGTACTAATTGGGTACCGCGGTTTCACCCGCGTAACTTGCAACTCCGGGATTAAAAGTAGCCTATATGTTATTCTGTACCCTTAGTACTGAAACGATTATGATAAAACTTCGTATACATATAGGATCTATACAAAATTTCATCAGTCAGTCAGTTTAGTTTGAAAGAGTAACAAATATACATATACATATACATACATACATAACCACAAACTTTCGCATTAATAATATTAGTAGGATCTTAGATGTTTCTTCAAAATCCTTGTGTTATTAGTAATGAATAGTCTGTATTCAGCTACTACTAGCTACTAGCCAAATATTGTTTTAAGCATTTAATCTTAATTCATCTATCAACATAAAAAAAAGTTACTATTTACGTGATGTATCCTGAAAGATTAATTAAGACGAACCATAGATAAACATTTTTTTTATTAACGTAACGTATTCGGAAAAACTAAGATTAATTAAGACGAACCACAGACAAAAAAATTTTAAAAATCGAATAGCCATAAAGACGATTGCTCATTGGTTATTTATTTTTAATTAGGAAAAGCGCTTTCGCCTGAGGAGATAATTATTTTTGCGCTTATCTACAGGATGATTTATACCTTTCCGGATTTTTTGCCTTTTTTCAATTATAAATTGCCTTGGGGTGTATAAATTTGATTATTCCATTAATCAATTCTAATGTAATTAATGTGCTCTGCTTATGGTTCTTGCTATTAAGATTATACTTATGGACATGAAAAGAAAGCTGTGGGTATATTTTAATTTATAATTATTATATGAATTTTCGGTAGGAATTTAGAATTTGGAGTATCAGAAATTGGTTTTAAATTATAGAAATTTAGACATGATATACGAAGCAGAATCAATAATATGCAAATGATTTTTTCACTGAATATATTAATATAAATACATAATTCTTGCAGTTTATTTGTAAATTTAAAATAATTTATAGCATAATGTTGTTTGCAGGCATTTTAATCACTTTTGCAATTTGTATATAATTCAAATAGTATTAGTCAGATGTTAGTTGTAGCACAAATGTTGGTTATGAGATTGTCAACAAATGAAAAACACGTAAAAATTGTATATATGTACATATTTATATAGTATTGTAATTTGTAAGTTAGCTGTAATTTCAATTATTTCTGTCGATCTTGTTATTATGATTTATCGTCACATTGTGTATTATTATGGAGTTAAATAAAGTACTTTATCTTTGAAAAAGGAATTCCTGTATTGCTTACTAATATTTCCCGTTATTCTTTGCATAATTATTTAAAGCAAATTAATTTTCAAATTAAAAATGCATTTAACAGCATTTTGTTTAAATAATCCTACTTAGACTAGCTTTCAAATAATTAGTATTTCAAAAAACACCCTGTATAACTACAGGTTACATATAATGGATACGTAATGCTATGGCGCTGAGGTCGCCTGCTGCGCGTTAAATTAAAACAAAACAAATAACCATTGGCTTCAGTTACAGTCAAAATTCACACTATTCCAATGTGAGAATTAATTAAATACTGCCCACCGAAAGATACGTAGAAACTAGAAGAGGCAAAGAATTTTCGAAATAAAATAACTAGTGGCTCGCCCCGAGCTGGACCTCGCGTTGTAATGTATAAATCAAGACCTCTCATTTGATACCACACTCGGCTATTATCATATGAAAATCTCCTATACCCCCCCTATCTTCGTATCCCCCCACCGATTTCTCCCATATTCGAACTCGACATTTTCTTTTGTCCAAACTAATCGCCTATGAAATTTTATTAAGATCGGTTAAACGATACTCCAGTTATCGTCGGCCAAAGTTTTTCATACTTACAAACATACAACCGCCCGGCCATCTCGACTCTGAGACCTCTCTCTCCGCTTCGCTCGGCCAAAAAAAGGGTAAATAGGATTAATCGAGTTGCCACCACTACCATAACACGCTTAACAATGCCCGGTTCACACAGGGAGCGGGCGCGGGCCATGATAGGAGTATATAGGTCATGAAAAGTTTCACACCGAACGCGCCTAACCCGCACATTCTTTAAGGTCGCTGGAGCATTGCTAGCTAACGGCCGTTTTCAAAAACGTATCAAAGATTATTGATAGATTGTAATCTCAGATTAAATGACATTTGGTTGTCAAAAGTCATACAAAGGCTATCCGTCGACAGCGTATTGAAATCAAAGTAAGTGCAAATAGATAGATTTGCCTGACTTTAGTAAGCAAAACAGCGGATAGATAGAATATTGAAAACGGCCGTAAAGGAAAGAGAAGAGTTTGATGGATAGATTGAAGAATAAAGTGGAGGTAGATTTTGTCTGTAAATAAATATATTTTTCTTTCAAGCGCCCACACTCACCATGTTTCTCACCAATTTTCTGTTAACATTCTCGCGTTTGTAATTCCTAATGACGCACTTACAAAAAAAAGGTTAAGGCATCATTATTTGATACTACATAATTTGGGCATTTTGTCTCATAAAATATAGTTTTTGTTGAGCATGTATTTCAATTATAGAAATATGCATTCAGGGCCAAATCTTGAATCATAAGGAATATCAAAAAATGCTGAAACGAGTCTCTGCAAAAAAAAAAAACATAATATAAAAAGCATAATAAGAATATCCACCAACTTCCAGACTCAGGACTGCTATTGAAAAATCTCACTAACAATTTTTTTTAGCCACACCCGGGAATCGAACCCGAGACCCCTCGATCTGATAAAGATGCAACCACTAGACCAACGAGGCAGCCACAGGGAGCTTTTCTATTATTTGCGTAAATTTTTCATTTTTGGCACATCCAGCCCTATGGTTCAGTGGTGCACGGCAGACAGTATGGGCCATAAATTGAGGGAGGCTGTCAATTGCACTCGTTCACCAATAGTTGCGGTTGCGGCATGCTTCGCTTTTTGTTTGTATTGTATACGAATATGCATTTTTTGGATTAAAAAAAACGAAAAATATCTTAAAAGGAAATTTGTCAAATCCATCGTTCGCCTCTATAAACTGGCGTCTTAGAGGAGATTTGAATGTACAATTTATGACTTTGACTTTCATTTCGACTTTAACTTTTATTTATAATATCTGGTGATTTTACTGTCTGTCTATCTCTTAATAAGTACAATTTCATTTATTCATTCATTCTATATAAATCTAATGTTTACTAACATATTTATATCTAATATTATTAAAAATTATTATTAAAAAAGCTTAAAATAATATAATTTAATTTTCCAATAAATCCTTCAATATTGAGGTAATTCCAGAAAAAAGCTTTTTCATAAAATAATTTTATAATCCACTCCTTCGTATTATGCTTCTTTTTCCTTTCATCGACTGTCTGCGCAACTTATATCGAAAAAATAATCTTTCTTTATGAGCATTAAGATGTAACAATAAATAATTATGTATTTGAAAAAGCAAAAATAATTTTCAGTCTACATCATAGAAGAAAAATAAGTAAAATATTTCTAAAAATAATTTATTAGTATAGTATTCAATATTTTCAACCTATTACGCAAGGCCTCGGTGGCGCAGTAGGCAGCGCGTAAGTCTCATAATCTTAAGGTCGTGAGTTCGATCCTCACCCGGGGCATATCTTTTGCTTTTTTATTTTTTTATATTAAAACAGAATCAGTTGCACAAAATATGCACAAAAATATTATTCACAATAACACAACAGTATGGAATTTATTATTTATCATAAAAAAGAACACAGCTATCGTTACATTTTAAATACTATTAAATAAGTTTTGCTCAAGCTATAAAATTCGTTTTACCTTCGAAATCTATATTTTTTACTAATCAGTATGCACAATTTATGTATTCTGAGAGCTAGGAACATTTTTTGTGGAGGTGTTTGAGGCAAGCTGAAAACTTGTATCATGCCTCTCCTATTATACCCCGACATGGAACTGTAGACTGAACCCCAGAAATTTAAAAAATATTATTTTTAGAAATAATAAATTTGAAGCAACAATTTTTAAAACGTTGTTTAATGTTGAAAGAGTACAAACAAAATATAAGCCCGACGATTTAGTTGGGGTTTTAACATTGCCAAGCGC
Organism: Phoebis sennae; assembly: GCA_001586405.1. Lineage (NCBI taxonomy): Eukaryota > Metazoa > Arthropoda > Insecta > Lepidoptera > Pieridae > Phoebis > Phoebis sennae. The sequence goes on along the minus strand of LQNK01000118.1, from coordinate 9,519 downwards.
TTCTAAAAATATTTTTCAAAAACATAAATAAGTATATAAAAATTTCGAGGCAATTTGTAATTTTATTATTATTTATATCTAAAATATAGTATTCTCAAAATGCCATATCTGGTGGAATTTTTTACCTGTCAGGTATAAAAAAGCCCCACTCATCAGCCAGGTCTGCAGTTCCATGTCGGGGTATAATAGGAGAGGCATCAGATAATTTTTCAGCTTGCCTCAAACACCTCCACAAAAAATGACCCTAACTCTCAGAATAAATAGATTGTGCATACTCATTAGTAAAAAATTTTCAGTTTTCGGCTTGCTTCAAACATCTCCCAAAAAATGACCCTAGCTTTCGGAACAATACGCATAGATGCCTCTACAATAATAGCTAACCTATTTATTCTATATTTAGAACAGTTATTGCCTTCGCACATTAATTTAAAATAGGCGCCAGGGGGGTTTATTATTGTATCACACAAAATATCGCTCAATAAATGCAAAGGACGAAAGTGACAAAAACCTAAAAACCGAATAAGTGCAAGTTGGACTCACCTACTAGGGGTTCCGTATATAACTTAATATTGTCAATGTGTATGTATAGTATTTGTTGTTATAGTAGCAAGGAACATATTTAGTTTGTGAAAATTTCCGAAATTTTTTTATGGTTTATGTTATACATTATACAGTCAGGTGACAGACCGACAGACAGACAAAGGAGGCTTAGTAATAGGGTCTCGTTATTATCTTTTACGTACGGATTAAATTTTCAATACATTGCTAACTTATTAATTCCTATATACTTTTTACTCGTTCCTCGTAAAAACTGTATTTTTGATACTTAAAAATATATCGTATACTTTGAGAATACTCTTTGAATATTATACAATGTTCCAGAGTTATGAATCAGCAAACAAATTGATAAGCAAATAATTCGATTACCCTCAATTTGTTACAAATAGACTGATGTATTGCTGATGTCACGATCATGGTTTTTGGTTACAGCCGTCGGTCCTGCGCCGGATCTCTCTCCGGTCGTGTCGGTCTACCGTCCCATCAGGTTATGAGAGCAAAGGAATAGAGAGTGCACCTGTGTTCGCGCGTACACTTGTGCACTATAGTATCTCCTGCGCAGCTGGCTTGTCTCTGTTGAGATTGGCCACCATGGCCGAAATCGGTCAGAGGAGCTATTGGTTACGGTCTCATGAAACATGGGAAGAGCTGTCAAGATTTTTGAGCAATGCTATCTGTATGATCTACTTGCTGATCTGCGCAGCTTCGCTCCCGTAGCATAATGTTATATAGCCTATGTTACTCGTGGATAATGTAGGTTACGAATGGTAAAAGAATTTTTAAAATGGGTCCATTAGTTTTTGAGCCTATTCATTTATGCCCGATTCCTATAAACGACGGAACGTCATAGTATAACACAAACGAATGGTTTTCATAACGGGCGGTTCTAATCAACCAATCAGAACCAAGTTTTGGTAGTTATGTTTATAAGTTTGTCCGTAAGTAAAACGACTCGTTTCATTTTTATACAAGGTCTTCAAATTATTCGGTTTGCAATATTTTCTTCGACGTACTTCAACGTACAAGTTCAAACATGGATGCTTGGAATTTTTTAATAATTTAAGAAAATTTAAATACTGAAACCGAGTATATTCGTCCCTATACCAAATAAATATCCCACACATAAAAAGGCACGTCTTTCTTTTAACATGAAAATATTTTTGACTTAAGACCTAGCTGTTCCCCGCGGCTTCGCTTCTATAGTATAATGTTATATAGCCTATATTGATCAAGGATAATGTCGAATTCCTATGGTATAAGAATCATAGTAAAATTAAGATATGGTATAACATACTATAGTATGCATGTATTTGCAAAAAAAGTATGCATAAGTATGTTTATCCGTTACCTAGTTTTCTTTGTTCAATATTTGTTTAGTATGGATCTAGAAGGTTTTATTTTAAATATCCAGGAATATTTATTTATCCTGGGGCACTCACAGTATGAAATGCAAAATATATGTAATTCAATCGAGATAGTATTACAATATGAATTCAGAGCAATTCCTAGCCAATTGATAACATCGATGCCAGTTAGCTAGTTAACTCACGGCTATATTTAGCAGATATCAGGCGCTAACAATAGAAAATGCATCAGCAATCATGCGTGCTGTGTGTGATTTTATTGACAAGACGGAGGATTCTTTTGTTTCGTGAATATACATTGAACAAATCTTATTTATTTATTTATAGGGTACATCAAAAGTTCGAACATACAATAAATACAAAAGTAGCAATATTCTTATGCTTCTTACTGTATGTACACTACAAAATACAAAAGCAACAAAATATAGAAGTTCAGCCGTGAAAAAAAAACATACACACAGAGTTATTCTCGCAATCTACACGAACATTATAAAGAAGAAAACTTGTTTGTTTGGTTTAAATAATTAGGCTCAGAAACTACTGGACCGATTTTAAAAATTCTTTCCATTTGAAAAGCTACATTATCCACGAGTAACATAGGCTGTATAAAATTACACTCAGTGACAGTATACTAGTGACGTTTGTTTATCATTACATACATACATATATTTTTAGTTTACACATACAAATTTATTTACTGGCAAAACACTTGGTACACGATTAAATGAATCCATCCCAAAATAGCTAAAAAAAACTGTTCAAATGATTTTCTCGTAACGAAATAACGCCGTTACAACAATAGATATCAGAATTGACCCAGCAATAAGCGCCGTTAAATGAATGGTCTGCCCACACTTAATTACTATTTATTGCGACCTATCGCATACTACACGCGGCTTCCCGGCTTCGCCCACTATCTATACTAATATTATAAAGAGTTGTTTGTATTGAATAGGCTCTGAAACTAGAGAACCGTTTTGGATGAAATTTTGTACAGAGAAACAAATTATACGAGGGTGATACCGCAGATCTCAGCTAGAATAATGTAAGATTAAGAATTAAATTGGAATATGATCAAATTTTCAATGAAAACGAAAAAGGAGCTATTAGTATATAGTAAATAATATTATAAATAGTAGGTAATTTTGTATATAACACAGTAAACAACCTTTTGAAATAAATGCCCACAAAAACTTATATTTGACGACCCGATTGGCGCAGTGGATATAGCAATGGTCTATTGCGCCGGAGGGTGTGGGTTCGATCCCCACGAGTAGAAAATTATGAGGTGGTGAATATTTTTTTCTACTGTTGGGGTGTTAATTTATCTATAGTATTTACAAAAAAGTATGCTCAAGTATGTCTATCAGTTATGTAGTTTCCTTAATACAAGCTTTGCTTAGTTTGGAACTAGATAACGTTGTGTTAAATGTCCAAGAATATTTATATATTTATTATATTTTTAATGTTTGCAAATAATCAAATTAATATCTGTTCTGGTCAACCACCAAACCACGCTATTAAACCACAAATAATGAAACACCGTGAAAATATTAATTAAAAACGTTCAAAGGTAATAAATCTATAAGTTCTGGAAATTTAAATTAAAATGTTGCTATCGCTACCCCGATAATTCCAGCACAATGCTTCTTGGGTAATATTGGTTCAGATATAAATAAAAAGTTAAAAATTTATGGATGAAACTTTTAAGATTTACGGCGGCGACAAGCGAAGATATCTTTTTGCGTTTTTAAGACAGATTGATTGTTAAATAAAATACTTTTAGAGGATTTTAAACGCGGTTTATTTTACATTATTTAACGTTATTATTAAACTGTGTCGAACACTTTACAGCGAGCGTGGTTACGGGTGACTGATATGACAGTTGTCTTCATGAATGTTTAAAAATTGTGTGTGTGATTTTTGGGAAATTGATTAATTGTTTGGCAGTTTTTTAAATGTTTTAGGTTTTATTCCTTGTAGAAATACAATATATATTAACAAATATAAATTAGGATGAAACCATCTAACCGAAATGTATAAACTTTGTACAAATATAATTTGAAACCCGAGATAGGAACGAGCTCTTCCAAAGATCGTAGGATCGCTTTTATCTAAATCCTACTAGAAAGCAAGATATACGCGGCTGAAACCGCGGGGTGCAGCTAGTACACTACATAATACATTATGCTACGGGAGCTAAGCCGCGCGGAAAAGTTAGTTTAAACTTATTAAAAAACCGATATAAAAAGTATTCATTCAATATCCTTAGATGAATTTTACATTGTTGCGATACTTTCATATGATTAAAAAATTATATGTTATAAGATTAGCTATCTTTACTGTAAATTAAAGGTATTTTAACAAATGTAAAATTGTATTTTGGAATTCTATACCAAGCGCCATCTATAGCAAACAATACGAAATAAAACAATTTAATCGATAGTATAGAATCCTATTCATGATAATTACAACATATTCTGTTAGATGGCGCTGTTTTTAAATTTCAATATCGATTTCAAGACGTAGCTTGCAGTAGTATTCAATAGATGGCATTGCAACATTTTTTGAATTTAATTATACTGCCATCTATTGTTATATTTTAGGACCTTGACAACTTGGCCTTAACAATCGATTGGTATGGTATTCTTAAATATATTAACCAATAGAGGGCAGTTAATTGATATTACCAAAATAAAAATGACTTTAATAAATTTGTAACCATGTTTATATATGTATTTTAAATATTAAAAATATAGCATGAACCTATATTTATTATACAATTCACAAAATTATTTATTATTTTTTTATCGGAAAGTAAATGACAACAACAAGTATTTTGATATTGATAAATAGTAATAATTACTACAGGATTTGTTATCAATTTATACTGGAAGTTGTTATCCATAAATATAAATGCGGTTTTGATAAGGAGTGGAGTTCAAAATAAATATTTTATTTTTAAAACAAAACTTGTTTTGAACATGGCCCTGACATATTTCAGGATCTATATTTGTAAGAAAGAAAGATTTATTCATAAACACATATAAAAATAAACATAAAATAAAAACACACACATACGTACATACACAGGACAAACAATATGATTACTGAACAAAAATAAGTAGGTATTTAGGTAACTCCTCCTTCTCTTCACTTGTTTAGGTAACACTGTATATAAATACAAAATTTAATAAAAATCCATTCAGTTGTTGCGGATTGATTGACTATTTATCCAAAGTAACATTAAAACTTTCACATTTTTATAGCTATCATTTCGGTTAATAGACGTAATAATAAATAAAAAAAATATAAAAAGGGATGTAGAATTTAATGAAAAAAAAAGCCTCAATGCAAGCAATAAAATATGTTGAGAAAAAGTTGCTGAGTTTGTCATAGGACTATAATAGGCTATTTGACACTTTTTTTAAATCCATCTTATATAATTAAGTAGAGGTCAAGGAACCCAGTAAAAGTTGTTTTTATTAATTCTGGTTATATATTAATTGAAAAATATCAAATTGAAAATTTAATATTTCAATAGCGCGCCAAAACGCTGCTTGAGACAAAATGGTGTCGATGACGTCACTTGCTTGTATTGTCTGGTGTGACGTATTCGCATATCATCCACATACACCATTAATTCACTTATGAAATAATTTAAATAATCACTTAAGTGTAAATATAGGTACTTACTTTGCTTTTTTTACATTTTTCTAGCTCCGAAGCACAAAAATCGGAAATATTTTTGAAAAACTAATCCGACCATGATTGCGTCCACTTGGGTTAGGTTTCTACTGTCTTCTTTTACAAAATCGTTATCCATGAAAACAGAAAAGGAAAAGCTTGACAGAATTTGTATTTATATAGGAAATTATGAATAAAACAGTTCCGAGAGATAATATAACACACGCAGGCCAACAATGTTTACAAGCAAGTTACGTCATCATTAAATCAGGCGCGTTTTGTGTCACGTGACAAATGTTTGAAAAAATGCATTTTTATTTACGGATTTTTAAATAAATCAATTATTATTTTCATCATAAGTGATTAAATTACAATTTTATAACACAAAATAGTTATGAATAACAGCAATTGACACTTTATTTTTCGCAATGTCAAATAGCCTATTGTGCACGGCGCTGACTCTAACCAAAACTATTGCAAATATAAAACGTGTTTAAATAGCATTTAATTTGAAAAATATATAAATTGAAACACAACTGCCATTATATTTCTTCGCATATTGGTTCTAATCGATTATTTTATTCACTTGTATTCGTAGTTTTTATATCGATAATAATGATTATTTTATACATATAAAAAGTAAAACAATAATTATTACTCAAAATATAAACGGCGTATCTCTGCTTTATCACAAGTTTATATGAAAATGACATCTAGGTGGAAACTAAATTATGTGATAAGTAACAAAAGAAATCAAATTACGTTATAATTTTAAACAATCACTAGCGTCCCTCGAGACGGTCTGCTCGGAGCAGAAAGAACGTTTATGAAGAAGTTAAGGCATCATTTATGAAAAAGCGTATAGAGCGGGATGAGACCCACTCTATTGCATACCGTAGATTATTTGATACTTCTTAATATTTTTATCTTTAAAACGTGGGTTCAATTCAGAGTTAGTCAATTGGCAAGGGATAAAAAATAAAGCACGTTGTATAAAGAGAGCAAAAATAGTTTTTTACTCAATTTAGACCCGTCTATCATATTCTTTGAATGAGCAATAAAATACAAGAGGATTAAAAGTACTATTTCATTTCATTACCATTATAAAATAAAATAGATCTATTTCCAAACTATACCGACAAAGACAGAAAAGGCCAAGCAATAAATATTCTCATGTGATTAGACAATTAACAGTGTATATATGCATTATTTGTGGAGTACATATGCTAATGCTGCGAGTTCCACGAATCGCACCATATAACCTGTTCAATGACATACGAGAGATTTTACATCCAATAAAAACTGTAATCATTGGCAAAAAAGCCCAATTAGCCGGGTCGTAATAAGCACGGGAGGGGAATAATTATTGTGATACAATCGCGTGCGCGATTAATGCCACAGCCTAACATCACAATCGGTAACAAAATGCTAGCGCTCAGAATTGAGTTGTATGGAGCATCTTAGGGGTAGTCGCGTTAACGCCGCGCTGTCGTTGGAAACCTGCTGCGGGTATTATTTTTTAAGCAATGCAATTCGCTATGTAATGTTGGATATAACTAACCTTCTATTTAAAATCATACAAAAAATAAATAAATAAAGGGTACAAAAATATGTGAAAATAATGACATAGTTGACACGTTTTATATACATATACTGTGCCTGCTGCAGATTTAATGGGAACTCTGAGGGTTAGTGGTAAATGAGCAACAGTGAAGAAAAGCAATTAATGTACATTTAAACTAATTCACCTAACCAATTGCCGTGACAACTAGATTCTGTCTGATTAAATAAATGTAAAGCAATTAAAGGATTTTTAGATATTGTATTGACTTTTTCGTTTGTAATCGATATTTAATTGTAGTCGATAATTTATTATAATCGGTATGTTAATATACTATACCGGAGTGTAAACCCAATCACGTCTACGATTACGATTACCGTAGGAGCGGTTACGAAAACATCGTTAATATGAATCTGTTTGTATTACCACTCTTATAAATAAGGCTTGATAGAACGAGCATATCAGTACACTACTACCTAACGTTGAATATAACCGCTGTAGACCACATATAAAACTAATTACGACGTGTCAATTTTTATGAAAACATTGCATTACAAATGCAGCTTTGACGTCACGATAATGTCCTTTAGGACGCATTGAAAGAAAGAAAAGAAAGAAAGAAAGAAAGATTTATTCAAGAACCACACAGAAAAAGACACAAATAATAACTTAATAACAAACAAGTAGCAGTGTGGCGTTGAAAGGGATACTGCTCAGCGTATGCTGCT
>LQNK01001100.1:722910-741881 GCA_001586405.1 Phoebis sennae | reverse complement strand
ATGTGCGTAAATGGCAAAACCTCTAAGCTTTTGAATTGTTTCACAGTGTTCCAGTTTCTTTCTGCAATCTATTTTATTGTAAAAATCTCTTTATTTCTTTTCTTTGTCATCTTTCATATCATTATTCTCTTACTTCATGTTTATTTTGTCGCACATGTGGCCCACTCATCTCTTGATCGACGCTCATATGCCCATCAGTTTTGTAATTCAAATTAAGTAATATCAACTTCATTACAGACGCGACATGACATCGATTGGACGTGTTTCAATTACAAATTACATTCCGAATTAATGTCGTATCGATGTCGTACTGCTATATTAGGAAGTAGGTTGAATGAGTGAGTCATATACATGTCTTAAATAAGTATATTGCAGTTGCGTGTAAGATTTTAACTCTTTTGTAGACATTTTGTAAATAATTACGGTGGATGTCCGAAATGCAGCGTATGTTAAGATACACTGGTGCCTCCTAACATCCACCAAGATCGTGTGAATGAGCGTTATTTATTCTTTTCTTGACGGTTTCGGTCATTCACCGGTGTTTGTTGTCATACACTAAGACGACTTTGTGAATGTTCATTATAAGCTAAATTATGATGCCTGCCTCATTAAAATAAAAAAAATATTTATGTGTGGAATTAGAACTTTGAAAGAGACCATGCATCCTAAAACCTACGTGTACGTAACCTACGTATAGTTATATCGCGAATGTCGTGAAACCACCAAAATTGGTGATTGTCGTCATAAACCAGTGCATCTTAACATTCACTAAAACGGACATCTACGGTAACGTATATAGGAAAAACAAATCGAAGGCATTTTAAAATCTTGCAATCCAAATAATTAAGATCTGTTTGAGCAATTACCTACACATTATTATTATAAATTATAGATTTTAAATTGAATTTTAAAAGTGATTAATTCTAAATTGATAATGAATTTTATATTCAATGTTTTTGGAATATTTTATTTATTAACTACTAAATGAAACAAAATGATCTTTGATTTCTTTTCAATAGTCTCTGTTCTCAACACGAAACAAGTAGCTGCGAACATGTTGTCTGCTTTAAAAGGGATTTAAGGCCTGAAGGAAGAAACGTTCCCCTACTTGGGAAAAGTGATAATGTACTATTAATGTAGGCCATTTAACACCCTGATTTCATGAGGGTGTTGTAATTTCTCTAAGTATGTCTATTTCACTTTAGGTAAGATTTCATATGCAAATGAGTGAATATTAATTTTAAGGAAAGTATATTTTCTTTTAAAACAAATAAATTATTATCTAAGAAAATTAATTTTGTTTCTAATTGTTCGCGTTTAAAAAAAATAGGGATGCACGATCGCTGAGATATATTGTCGCAGTAAGATAGAAAAAGCCGTAACATAATTATATCCCTAGGGATATAATTATATGCCGGAACATAGTTATACGAAAGCGATTCATTACTATCTTACTAGGAATATAGTTATAAAACGGTCCAAGTTCAGTGATATAGTTATATTACTAGATTAAGTTTAGTGAAATAGCTTTCGGAGTGTGCAGCGTTCCTGTAAAAAATCGAATATACAGTGTTCTGCTAAAAGATGTGCCTGTAAGAAGCATTCAGTGCTACTAAATTCTAGATGACATGATTCCGCTTCTTGTTTGAACAAAAATTTGAAATTACTAGCAAAGAAACAAACATTTTAACTTAATAAATATAAGAAATAAAGTTATCTCAAAACTGTTGATTAGTTTTAAAAGATTTTTAATATTTCATCATGTTTAATTGCATTGTTAATGTTTGAATTCCAAAACATGGTAATTTTAATTATAATTGAAATTACTTTAATACGTGTAATTACGTGTTAATGTCACAAAGTATTGTAACTAACTGCAGAATACATAAAGTATATTTTTGAATGAAGATAAAACAAATTTATTATACCAATATTTATTTAATTCTATGGTAGATTTCTATTTCACTAAACGAAATCTAGTAATATAACTATATCACTGAACTTGGACCGTTTTATAACTATATTCCTAGTAAGATAGTAATGAATCGCTTTCGTATAACTATGTTCCGGCATATAATTATATCCCTAGGGATATAACTATGTTACGGCTTTTTCTATCTTACTGCGACAATATCATGTCTAAAGTTGTTTTTTCAATTTTCTATGGAAATAGGTCTCACCAAAATCTCACACTGCTCGCGCCTCCACAACATACAGAAATTTGTTGTACATACGAGCGAAGCCACGGCCGGAAAACTACTTATGGGAGATTTTTGGAAATTTATTATTTATTTATTTATGTATTTTTTAACCTATCCGTTACTATCATAAAAAGCCATGTTCGCAATTCAACCCAAATCTCACCCTGTCGCAGCGCGACGTCATATTTACGACTTTAGTAGTGATCTCTATATTTTCCATATGCTTTCAAATATTATGAAAATTCTGACAATACATTACAAAATTAAATGCCAAAATACGTCACTGAAACATGGAAAAATCAAATCTACCTGAAAACTTTCCTACGAATTGATATCCGAATAATTTGATGAATTGTGCAATGGGAGTGGAATTTTCTGTCTAGACTCGGACGTTTAATGGGTGCAAATCATTGCAATTGCATTCCTCGGATTGCAAATGACAGTTTTAATAAGTTCGAATTGAGGGTAGACAGTTTTAAACGGTGTAGGTGATAAAATAATTTCGCAATTTATGTTCGAACGTTAGTCTTAATGATATTTTGTTTTATTTGTATTTATTTGATTGTTATTGATGTGAATTGCAGTTACATTTGCCGTATTAGACATGTAATATTGCTTAGTTTATGTTCGTGACTAGGTTTATTATTCTACGTGTTGTTTGGAAATACTCTGCACATTCATTTCAATATCATAAAAATGTGAATTCATATTACACGATTTAATTATTAATCAAATAATTTTATGCTTAATTTGAAAAATATTTAATTTTAACCCATCAAATAACCATTGGTTTGCAGACACAAGCATACATTATTATTTATATTAGATCGACATCTATTTATTGCTGTCTATTTAAGGAGAAAAAACTAGAGACCTCGATCCTAGATTAAATCCAGTTTTCAGTTCAATACTGCAGTACACTACACTAATTGAAGCTGTCAGATTTGGTCACTGTTTCCATGAGAACGTAACCTAATTCATGCTGAAACAACAATTAGGTCAGGTTTGATTTTACCAAAACTAAACGCTTCAATAAATTTACGTAGAAACTATATAACATAATAATTGGCAGCAATGATGAACGTGGAACTGAAAGGCATGAGGACGACTGACTGACTCTAGATCTGTTTGCTGCCTAAAAAGTGATCAATGGAAATTATATAACATAATTAATTAACCTTATATTCCAACAGAATAAATTGTCACTGGGGTCAGTTCTTGTATAATTTATTAATGTATTATTATACAAATCCTATATATGAATCTACATGCTTACTACTTAATGGCGGGTGTGTCAGAAAAGTAGTAGCTTTTTGCGTTACCTTCTTACAGTTACTGCCCAGCAGTGGGATACTACAGACTCGAAATGAAAAGAAAATTAAAAGTATAGAAATAGAACATATTTAATAAAGCTATTACACAATCCCGTAATTTAATGCGTAATTTTTTGCGAAGCTCGTCAATCCTCATCAAGGTTATAATAATATTTTAGCCTGTCGGATTTTTGTGTCCGATAAAATCGAATCCAATCAATCGGAGCCTCTAATGGATTGTGTTTAGAGAACTAATGGTTATCTTCATAGAATATTTTATTTTAAAACTCTTATAATATTTGTTTTTCTTCGATAGCATTGGACGGTGCTATTTATAAAGTAAATACCGAGAGATTTTTAGTTTGTTGCAATTTGAAGTACAAATATTTCGAGAAACGTTTTAAATTTTACTTGAATTCTTTAGTAAAGTTCAATAAGAAAACAAATATTTTTATATTGTTTATTTTTTATAAACGAGTACACAGTTATAAAAATATTGTAGTATCTCTGATGTCAAGATACACTGAAAATTTCAATGATGTTCTTAAAAATTATTATTTAATTTGGAGGTTTTTAATCGATAACATATCTACACTTATATTTTCAAACTAATCTTTGAGAAGTTATCTGATAAGCTCAAATTGATTCAGTCTCAAGTTGATTGAAAGCTGGTCACTGAGTCGACACATTTGGGCATACATTAATTAGACGTGTATGCTGATTACATCGGTAATTTCTATTAATCATTTCTTACAGTTAAGATTTACCTAATGTAATAAGTACAGAGGAAAACTATATAGGTATGTTTTTACGAATAGAAAGTATAGAACTGGCATTCAAGATTTATAGAATTATAGAAAACTAGCGACCCGCCCCGGCTTCGCACGGGTGCAATGCTGATAAAAACCTTCCTCATGAGTTACTCTATCTATTAAAAAAAACCGCATCAAAATCCGTTGCGTAGTTTTAAAGATTTGAGCGTTCATAGGGACATACAACATGACACATGACAGAAAAAGCGACTTTGTTTTATACTATGTAGTGATTCTCGAGACTACCTTCAATTCGTCTTATGAAAACTTAATTAATCTCAACAAAACTATAAGAAGAATTTTCTTATAATTCGTTAATGTTAATCATAGTGTTTAATTAAAATAATATATTAATTGTTTAGTACATCGAATTAATAGAATTCAACGTTCATACATTGCTTTTAAATGGTAGGGAGTCAACGCCTGTTTTCTTTACCACGTTTGTGGAAGTTTAATATGCAGTAAAATTTTGAATCATTTATTTCCAGTAATAATAAATGTATATATTACCGCAATACAATTGAAGGTGTGATTTGTCGATATGGAAGTGGTAAATTCTCAGCAAGATATAATATAAATCATTTTATGTGACAGTTACGATCTCTACAGCTGTATAAGCAATTGACAAAGCGATAGTTTTGTTTTTTCAGATATAACTTGGTTGTGAAAATAAAATAAATTATGACATGCGTGGTTCTATTTTGGTTTATGATTGGGTAGAATTTTATTACATTTATTTAGTGGCACCTCTCCCGGTGTTGTATGGGTAATCAATTCATCGAACCTGAATTGACCCGCATCTGTCTATTATATTATATATTTACTATGGTATAATTTAAATTTTACATTCATAAGTTAGACGTAAATAGTTAGTTTTGACAAGGTTAGATGACGCTGTTGGAAGACAACCACAGAAATTGTCCAATTATTATTGAACAATTTTTCCCCGCACACTATCTACAGTCAACGCGCTCTTCTGAATGAGATGAGAATGCAACATGTTTGATGAATGGAAGAAGATATTGTCGTTATGCTTGGATGAGAGATATGTGTGATTAGTAAGTTCAGTTTATCAATATATAAAAACTCCCCGTTCCTCCCAAATTAAATTAAATTGATAAATAAATAAATGAGCAATACTGTCGAGTATTTTTGTCTACCTCGATCACTAAAAATTCTACAAATTTTAGTGAAACATTCTATCGTTACATTCATTCAATATTGTTTTACTCATATGCCTAGCCCAGTCATGTATTCGTAATCGCTTTCATATTTAAACAGTCATGGTTTTAACATGACGTTAATCCCTATTTCAATCACGACATGATATAAGCGATATCACTATTTGTTATTTCGTTCCTACTATAACTATACTAATTTTATAAATGTGAATGTTTACGGGTTTGTGAGTTTGCGTGGTGTGCTTGGATGGTCAATCATAGTGCACGAAACGCTTCTGAACGAGTTTTGATGCAATATCGCATACAGATAGGCCATAAACTGATTGCAGGCCAAGCCAAGGACAAGTAGTAAACTGTCATCCGTAACCACGCTCGCTGTAGAGGGTTCAAAACGTCGGGTTAATAAGAATGTAAAATAATCTACACTAATATCATAAAGACGAAAACTTTGTTTTTGGTTGTTTAGTTGTAATGAATAGGCTCAAAAACTACTGGACCGATTTTAAAAATTCTTTCACCGGCGCATAATGTAGCATTCGAACATGCTACATTATCCACGAGTAACATAGACTATATAAAACATTATCAGATCAGCTAGTGTATAATAAGCCGTGTTTAAATTAAATACTTAAATACCTATTATAAGTTAATTTCCGTGAATGTTCCCTGTTTTCATACCGCGGTTCCCCGTACCCATCAATCGAACAAAGACAGCTGATTGAACGGTAACACAATACAGGAAGCGACACCGATATTTCGATTTTATTTAGCTTTTATCGCGTCAATAACAGAATGTAGGGAAATCTATTGTTAGTTACTGTTTTGTGTTATTTGGACGAATAATAATTGTAAGGTATCACTGATAGAATAGTAGGACTATCACGAATGGCTGAAGTTATACAATGTTATCATTACATTGACTTCAAAATGAATTTTCTACAATTATATGAAACTAGCTTTTCGCCCGCAGCTTCGCTCACGTGGACCCCGCAATTCGAACTTTTCTCGCCGTAAAAACCATGCTTGAACTTCAACGAACATTTAAAAAAATAATTGTCCAAGTTGGTCCAGTCGTTGTTGAATTATGCGCTTACCAACACGTTTTGCGATTCATTTTTATATATAAGATTATATCATTTCAAAGAGTTATATTTGTACATGATCATAAATGAACAAGATCTTGCATTGTCTTTCTGGTTTAGTTAAAAGTTCGTAGTTCAACATAGAGATCCTTAGTTCTATTGTTGAATGGCAGTTTCAGTTTTAAGATTTTTTCCATGAAAACTAACATTCAGATCCCTTTGATTTGCACAATTCTTCTTTTTGAGAGGCTTTTTAAACAACGAACATTTTGGTTCAGGGTATATTGTAGCTAACTTTCTTTTGTCGTTCACAATCAATTCTACTTACAATATTAGTTCAGAGAAAAATGGTCTAATAAAGAATGCAGAACAAGCCTCATATGAAACCACAATTAATATAATGACATCCGAACACTCGAGGCGGTAAGAGGCAGCAATTTACTAAAAACAATTGCACTCTTGCCTTGAACTTTGAACCAATACCACAGATAATACATAAGCAAAATAAAACTTATTTGTGAGGAGGAAATATGACCTACTAAAGAGTGCAGACAAGCCACACATCGAAGCCAATTCACCATTAGAAACCACAATGAATTTAACGGCATCCGAACACTCGAGGCGGTAAGAGGCAGCAATTTACTAAAAACAAACGTCCTCATATCTTGAACCTTAGACAATACATAAGCAAAATAAACCGTATATGTGAGGGAGAAATATGACCTACTAAAGAGTGCAGAACAAGCCACACATCGAAGCCAATTCGCCATTAGAAACCACAATGAATTTAACGGCATCCGAACACTCGAGGCGGTAAGAGGCAGCAATTTACTAAAAACAAACGTCCTCATATCTTGAACCTTAGACAATACATAAGCAAAATAAATCGTATATGTGAGAGAGAAATATGACCTACTAAAGAGTGCAGAACAAGCCACACATCGAAGCCAATTCGCCATTAGAAACCACAATGAATTTAACGGCATCCGAACACTCGAGGCGGTAAGAGGCAGCAATTTACTAAAAACAAACGCCCTCTTGTCTCGAAACTTGAACGAATCGCTTAGCGAAAACATTAGACACGGCTCAAAGGCTTTTCAACGTAAATTGCACGTGAAATTCGACAGACATCGCTTTTTGAAACGATCCACTTCAAAATCTCGATCAGTTGTTTCAGTTAACCGTTGTTGGGTGTGTTTCGGTATGAAAAAAATATTCGAACCAATAGTCGCTCTTACATGTTTATTCAAGCGAATATTAAATAGTTTAAATGTTGGATAAATATTAAGCCAAATAATATGAGAGTACAAATAGAGAACGTATTTGTTGCCGATTAATTTAATACAGATTGTTTTATATTTTACCTAGACATCACTTGGGAATGGCAACGTCACAAAAATGAAAAGCAGTGTAATGAAATAATATTAGAAATTAAATAATGTTAGTTAGAAATATTTTTACTGTTATTTTATTACCTGCAACCAATTTCGTTCAAAAAATTTCATAATAATATATAAAAATAATTTCAAACAACAACATAGTGCTTTCAGATTTTATCAAGAGAATAATTTATCATTTCAATGATTATTTATTATCTTGATGAGATAGAACACATTCATCTTAATTTATACAAAAATAATTTCCTTTTTCCTAACTGAAATAATATTTCGTTGTTTGATTTCTATACAATACGATTTACTGCAAATAAATAATATTTTTATCCTCAACGAGGTCAAATTCAACAGTCGATATTTAAGTCCTATTAAACATTTTGCTTTTTTATGGTACAGCAGCCAAGCGGAGCATGCAGTTCACCTGATGTTAAGTGACTGACCGCAGCCCATGAATATCTACGACATCAGTGTCGTAGATGTATTGCCAGCGTCAGGAAAAGGGAGAGGATAAAGAGAGAATTAATAATGGGAAATCAGCGAGCTATTGGTTAAAACGTTCCAAATACGAGTATATACAACGCACTACTAATAAAGTCTACGATTCTTCAAACACTCACGATTCTGTAATACCAAACATAACTCCAAATCTGTAACGTAGTCACCGATCTAAATCCAACGAATGTTAAATCCAACGAAAAAATTACGCTTGTTTAAAAAAGTCCTTATAGGCTATAATTTTTTTTGTATAGAAACTACCGATTTTTATAAGTAGTACGATAATAAGAAAACAATGCATGCCTTGCCTGTGACACACTTCCGTATACTAAATCACAACATGTAACAATATGTAGTAGTGGGCGTGTTTACATTGATCTTTGTAAGTCCCAGAATAAATACTTTTATCGATGTTGACTTTATGTGCGGTTGCTGTCGTTTGAGTGTTTTTGCTCCCCAAATATGGTTTTTGAAACTGATATTTATTTTTATGCTAGAGCAGGGCAGTTCACCTGATGTTAAGTGACTGACCGCAGCCCATAAACATCAACAACATCAAAGTATTGTAGATGCCTTGCTGGCTCGAAGGGGATGAGATAAGGAGAGGATAGATGATGTGAAATTGGGAGAGAAATAGAACAGGACGAGGGAGAGATTCAGTGAACGCTGTTTCACTTTTCGGATGCTCGGCTGCCTTTCTTTATACGATATTACTTACGGTGGCTAAACATTTCATGTTATACTTTCAATATGTAAGATACGAATACACAATACGAAAACAGAACTGTAAGACATTTAACTACCTACATAGTCATATAAGTAGTAAAATACCTTATGCAACATGCACCAAAGCACCAATCAATTTTTAGGGAACACAATTTGTTTTATTTGGATCGACAAATAAGTACACATTATTCATAGAGGTATGAACGGTGATCAGTTTTCTAGAATATTCGATTCTCATCGTATATTCGTTCGATTTTTTAGATTACTTACGGATAATTAAATTGGAAATCCCAAAGGAGCAAAAGAACTGAAAGCAATTCTTTGTGTCTAACAGAAAACAAATTGAGACATCTTTAGAAATCACGTGGCGGAAACGAATTTAATTTATCGACGACTTATTCAAACTGCAAACGTCTCTGTTGCGTCGGACGACAATTACAAGACAACAAAGTTAACACTGAAATCTAATACAACCTAACTGCTATCAATATAAGGTTGAGTTTTCTTTGAATCGTTACAAATATAGCCGTGTTTATTCGATATTGAAGTGACAGAACTTAATGGGACTTTAACAAATAGCTAAACATTCTCTAATTCGAAGAATATTTTGAATAGATAGTTTGCGAACAAAAGACTGTCCGCCTTCATTTGTTCAAGCTCTCGTCCTGATGTCAACATCTGCCCATTTTTTCCGATACCTTGGTAAAGTTGAAATAGATATTTGTTCAACTAGCCAGAAAATCAGGAGCCATTGTGTTTTTATAAGAAAGGTGGTAATAAGTTTGTTTGGATAATGGAATTTGGTACGGTGGGTTGTGCACATTGCGTATTTTGATTCAAAATACTTGAGATTGAATGGATTATGTCGGTAATGCTACTGTTGCTTATAAGCCCGTATTCGATTTAACTCAAATATAATTTTAAAAAGGTTATGCAAAAGTAATTATTCTTGTAAAACCATTTTAAAATATTAGGTACAAATTCAATGTTATTACCTAATATTACCGATAGAAAACAAGTGCTAAAAGGTGTGAACAATTTTATTTTATTAATGTATTAAGTTATATAGTATCTCGATCTCAACTCGTATATTTTTAAACTTTACTTTCCTTTTTTAAGTGAGTGGCTTAGTTCTTGCTAAAGTAATGGTTTACTTGAGTAAGCAGTATTATTTTTTATAGTCGAATGGACTTGCATCTTTAACACTCACTTCGGTCAGTTTATAATCTAGATAAGATGCCAGTTGCAATTCACATTTTAATGCAATGCAAATACTCTCTGCTTTTTCTATTTTTATAGAGGTTTTTGGTTGTGTGAATAATAAAGAAATGTATTATTATTACTGTAACATTCAATTCAGTTGGAAAATACATAAACGTTTTAAAATTCTGAACGCATTTATTGTAACAGCTCTTATTGTTAGCGCAGCAATTTTGCAACAATTAGCAAGTTTAGCCCGACCCACGCATTGTTAGTGCGTAATAACAATAAAATGGCCCGTTATAATAAATATATAGTAGCTTTCCAGCCATGGCTTCACTTGCGAGGACTGCAAAGTTTTGTACTTTGTGAATTTGCCAAAGAGACGGGGTACGACATTTTTCAATCAATACTATAGACAAAGGTTTTAAATATCTATCCTACGATGCCTATCTATAATTATATTCCCGAATTTCTTTTTTTATCACGAAGTTACACGCTTGGAGAGTATCCCCTAAAAATGTTTTTTCAAATAAAATGTAACGTATAAGTTAAAATTACTATTTCCCAGAGGTTTAACGTGATAAACGCTCATACAAACACGTAAACAGACAGAAACAGTCAGAAAAATTCTAAACATTCTTTTGATATTCAGTCATAGATATTAAGAGCTAAGTTTTTTGTCCTTGAAATAAGTGTATTTTCTCTCTTTCTTTCTTTTGGTGCTTCTGAAATCTATTGCAAAGCAATACTCTTCATAAAATCGCCTAGTTACTTTTTTATACATCTATAGATATAGGAACAGCAACGCGCGCTGCAGCGATGCATTTTACATACCCGCTGAAATGGCCTCCGTAGGAATTTAATAAAAATATCTTGGCGTCTCTTTGTTTATAAAACAAATATACGATGTGAATACTCCGCGTAATGCTCTCGTAATTCTTTGAAATGAAAACGTAATGGAATCTCGCTTAGGAACAACGTTTAGATTTATTTTGAATCGACTAGATGTAATGGAACAGAATGAGAATATTTTCCTTTCTGTGATTGTATTTTTACGAGTAATAATAATAATTATTGCCATAGGAGAAGATACGAATTGATTCTCAAGCTCTGATGGGCCGTGTTGGATTTTAACATATAAAATAATTTATTGTTTTTTTTCAATGTTGAATTTGCGTCATGATAGTTAATTTCAATATATTTTAATTGATTTTTACAGGTTTTTAAAATAAATATTCATAAAATAGCTTTTGGCATAGATGTGGACAATCTATGAAATAACAGCAGTCGTTATTGCCTGCGTTATGATTTAAAATGAATACAAAATTTTATTATTTAAGTTGTAAACACAAAAGAAAGTAAGCAGACAAATGTAAACATCTAAAATGGAAATTCACCATCAAGGTTCTATTTCACCAAATATTTATCACCTCCAAGTAACGACAGCTTACAAATACAGATGTAGTAATTCCTCACCCCGGATAATATTAGCATATTTATTAGTGTGGACAGTGGAGTAATATACCAAATGAGATATATCTCTCATTCAAATTAGCATTCATAAGCCAGCATTGAAGACATAAATAACATCAAATATTTACTCGACTACGTATGGTTTTGGATATTCCTTTGATATTGCAACCTATTTTGATTTTGATATTCTGTGAGGTAATTTTGGAAATCTAGTCTTGTCATTGAATAAAATCTTGTGATTGAAATTAATAAATTCTAACTGCATCTTGGAGGTCCATTTTAGTAAATGCATTTAGTGCATTTAGTGCTGTATGCTTGAATGGAGGGATAAAAAAGACACAGGCACATTTATTTTAATTTTATAAGGCGAAAATAAAACAATGTGTTTAATTTATTTTTTATTACTGAAACAATATTGACACTAATTTGAAACTAATTAAAGACATATTCATAAAATATAAAGGACAGAAAAACTAAACAAGACGGTGTGAGATAGGTGTGATGGTGACGAAACCAACCAGATTTAATCAAAACAATCTTAAAAATTATGTTATATGGTGTTCAGTATTTATTTTCGATTTCAAAATACCATACTAGTTTCTAGAGATAGTACATATTTAGGTGCAATGGTACGTAATGTAAAATCCACACTCCCATAAATGTCATAAAAATGATAAGAAAATTTCAAAATTACATGATGCTTCTTTTAAAATCTCCAGACGAATGAAATGTGTAAAAGTCTCTTTCTTTCTTATTACTTAATAGGATATTTCAAAGTATAGCCATAGCCCTGGCACCCCTTTCCTTCACCACACGTAATCCCGACCCTATCAAACTATTCTGTATTCGAGACTAGTTGTCTTGTTTGACTCATAGTTGTCTGCGATGTGATGAGACTGCCCGGGGCCAGTTAGGTACAATGGGAATAACTGGGTGATAAGGTTCATTTCACTCGTAATATAGACTAGAAAATAATTAAAATGGCAATATAATCTCTCATGTACAATTTCTTTCGATTAAGTATTAATCGTTTACGCCTTACGGCCATTTTCAATAATGTATCAAAGATTATGGACAGATTGTAATCTCAGATTAAATGACATTTGATTGTCAAAAGTTATAACAAAGGCTATCCGTTGACAGCATATTGAAATCAAAGTGCAAATAGATAGATTTGCTTGACTTTAGTAAGCAAAACAAGGGATAGATAGAATATTGAAAACGGCCGTTAGAAGCCAAAACAGTTAATGATAGTAGTCTTTTTAATGTATAAATTGTACCCATCATCTATGTTAAATATTTAGTTGATCCTGAAAATTGCTGGATTAATAAAATAAGTTCTAGTGCAGGGATTCCCAAACTGTGGGTCGCAGGAAGTATAGAGGGGCGTCGCGAGGACTTCATTACTTCCCCTCCCCCCATTGATTCGTCCTCATATTTTGGGAACCCCTCTAGTGCTAATAACGTGTTTGTAATGATCGTGAAATAAGCTTAGTATTTGTTAACATTGGATTATTCAATAATAATTCAACAGCATAATTACTAAATTTAAAAAACAATACCATTTTTACTTTACATATAAAAATACGCCTTCTATATTATGCAAACGTGTTTAATCTCAAGAACACGTCAAGCAATTCCCAAATATCTCCGTCATTTTCCTTATAGCGCATAAAGTGTGTTCACATGGAAATATCACAAAAGACATGAATCACACTGCACATATTCACATCAGCATGAGGAACGTTAAAATGGCGCACCAAATATAATTTGTCTACTACTTTATGACAGTAAATTAAAAAAACTGTGGAATATACTTTAAGACTTTTAAATTAATAAGGTGCAAGAAATAAATATGTTTGTTTCCGTAGCATTTCAAATCAGATTTATTGATATAATTCCATTATCAATTCTGACCAGAAAATAAATATACTACCTGGACACTTAATACAATGCCATCTAGTCCCAAACTAAGCTAAGTTTTATGAAATAGATGGAAACTAGATAACTGATATACCCACATCCTCCGGTGCAATAGACCATTGATGTATCCACTGCGCCTTATACATGTCACTAAAGTACGTCATCAAACAGTACAACAAACTCATCTAATTCGATACTAAAAATCACATTTTCGCTTTAAGACCTCATAGAGTGTATTCACATGAAAATATTACAAACTGCACATATTCACATCAGCATAAAGAGGCGTTAAAAATGGCGCACAAAATATAATTTGCTATAAAATCAGGTGATTTCTCGTGACTACTTTATTACATTTCGCTGAAGCGTCGTTTATACGTTTTGTACTTTTTTTCAAATATGTTCCTTGTATGTCATATTGCAATACAACAATGGGGTGCTACAGGTTTGTAGTAAACGAATGTTATATTTTGAACGCAATTTTATATTCTTAGTACACGTTACTTTGTATACTGAATACATGTATGACCAACAGAAATGCAAAACGAAAAAAAGAATAGGAAAATTTGATAGATAATAATTTGGTATATTGTGAATAATCGAAAACAAATAATGGTATAAACCTTAAATATATATTTGTTTATTTCACTTGGAAAATCAACAGTTGTCACAGACTAGAATTGTTTAAAATAAGAATAAATGTATAGTCATATGAAACAAAAATCCTGTTTTGGAAAGATAAGAAGTTAACCTATCGTAATCCAGGAAATTCGATTTAATAAAACCGAAATGTCCTAAAATAACTATTTCAACTTTTGTTTCCGGGAATACAGTTAGTACTTATAAAAACGATTGTTTGAATCAAAACACTGAAAGCACAAATAGCTTAATTGAAACTATACAAAATTCTTTAAAACTATTAAATGAAAGTCCATTCCGATGCACATGGAACAAAAGTATGAAACTCGAATTTGTAGTTGAAGCTTTGTCGACTTTGTTTTCCAGATTGTGATTTTTAGTTGAATGGGCTCAACAGAAGCTATGGATTTGTACTAGATAACGATTAAACAAAAAATATGTTAAAGTTCGATGAATCTCCATCCACCTATTATTCATACAACATAGTAAAACGACAGTCTAATAAAGTATGTATTTTTACCAAAAAAACAAAATCGCCCAGTGTCACACAAAAGCACTGCATTATTCTTAACTAGCTATACTCCGTGGTTTTACTTGCGTTTATACATTACAATGACAGTAAATCAGTCATCTTTAAGTTATATATTTAACGTATTATTAGACTTTAGATTATTAATTGATATAATATTTGTTTCGAGACCTAAGTGTCGTAATAGTATGCGTTATCATTGACAAAAGATCTCGCGCATCACATTCTACGAACATATTTGGCATTTAAAGGAGCCAAATCCAATATCAGTTCCTTATGTAACATTGTATCCTAGAACGAAACCCATACAATCGTAACAGACCTTTATTCATATCTGAAGGCTATTTTAACTTGCACATGCTTATACAGAATCACGATCACACCGTGTTGCCCAAGTCATGTTCCCTTTTATGACAACTCAATTCCGTGGCTCGCGTTAGCAAAAATGAACCTTATTGTCATTCAAATGGAGTGTTGAAAAAATTCGAAAATATAGGGTAGAGGTCTTTATATCCCGCTGGGATCTATGTAGGTGGCTATCGTCGTCGGTTTGAGATAGCTAAGGTCAAGATTGGCACGCGCGTTTCGTGGAACCAACATCGGGTATGCTGACATTTGCACTCATGTTCGCATTACAAAAACGAATCTAAATGTCAGTTCGGTTTATCGATTTTCTTATATCCGCGTTTAAAAGCTGGCTATTTTCGTTTAGGAAATGCACTGAGCGTTTAATGTCGCTGTTTTATGGCACGACAGTATTTGCAAATATATATTTTTTTTCGTTTATGGGACATTAAATTTTGGATTCGTATAAATCAGATTAACATTTGCCTTGTAGTTTGAAGTAAGTGAAAAACTAATTATATTTCCAAGAGAAAAAAAATAAAATACTTAATATCTATTTTGTTACAAAATGTTCAAGCAAATATTTTTAACAGAAGTACATACCGAATTAAATTATTTTATAATTTAACTTATTTAAAGAAATGCTAAATCAAATAAAAAAATCACAAATGAATATTGATGAATGAAATGAATTTTTTTTTATTTCATTTCGATTTCAAAATTCGAATTAAAAAAAAAAAGCTATGATAGTTTATTGAAACTGGTAAAAAAGGTTTTATATTGACAATTTACCCTCAAAGATTTCCCATACAACTCCATACACGAGCTCGATTACAATAATCATTGATATGCGCATGATATAGTTGTAAGAAAATCTCGGCACACCGCAGCCAAGGTAAGCCTTATTCAGTTAGTACACAGTATTCGTGACTTACATTCTGTAGAAAACAAAAGGTTCTGGCCACAAGCAACAAAGGAACAATACTAAGATGCCATTGCTTCATTTCGATTGTGGACAGCCTAGTGCCCGTACCACGAGTTCATATTTTCACATAAATACTCACAGAACAAAATCACTTCCCGCCACGTGAATTCTTAGATATTTTGAACTACGAAACGAATTTTAGCGAGATCTTCATAAATAGATAGACAAATTTTGAAGTTTAACGTATAATGGTTATGTAAAAAATATACTAGTAGAGTATAATAGAGTACTTGCACTGTCAATATCGAGTAATGCAAGGCTTCATTACATATTATATATTATATATTATAAAAAAAATTGCTATCTCGTGAGGACAACGTAAATTAACTTTTACTATCTTTGACAAAAAAATGGAAATACCAGAATATATTTTGTTAATTATGCCTCATTCTCGTTCCTCATCGTTGCGATACGACGATGAGTTAAACTCACTTATAAGCGTAGTCCATAGTAGGGGTACACGTTAGCTGCGTACATTTTTACAATACAATTCTATTGAGGTGACCGATGAGATGACGGTCTTTGTTTTAATGGGATAATGTATGGCTCATTGATTGATTTGACGGGAACTTTCTCTTAAAATTAATGGTTTTATTGTTGGACCGTAGGAGATAAAAAATATTAATTGGACATATGAAATTTCTAAAGAATTCGACAAATCAATTAAACAATAGACTTCAATTAATCCAACGTTACTATTAATAATTTCTCCCATATTTAATTTTGTATTTTTTAAATCTGATGAAAACAAGAAAAAAAAAACAAATCATACAATCATAGCTTCTATCATAACATAACTTATATTCTATCATAACTCTTTTCTAAAGCTTTTGTTTGAACAGAACTGAAGGAACACTAGAAGAGAGAACAACAATATATTATTGGCTCTTAACGACAATCTCTACGTAAAAAAATATTATAATAATGTGAATCAAAGAACAACGTTATAGTCAATTGTCTCTTCATAATAGAACCAATATGACGATTCCATTCATGCAAAATTTCCAAGCTAGACCATGAGACCACCCACAATCCTAAACGTGACATACAACTATATTCAATCGAAACCACGATACATAATTCTTCATCCTTCTAGAAGTTTCTTTCATTGATGTCCTCAAATTGAAATGTATACAAATGTCAAAATGTTTGCGATAAATATTAAATTCAACAATGCTGTCCGCGGTTTTGTTGCTTGGTTATTTATTGCTTTTAATATAAATAAAGCTGCGGTACAGCAAAAAATATTTATCGATATGTCTATCGATTGTGTCATCGTAAAATATTGTTTTGTACACTGAATTAACTTACTTATGTCATAGAAAGCACAGTCTATTAAGACTTCTATTTTGGGAAAAATATTTATTAGATCTTATGAAAGTTCTATTATTTTAGTACTCAGGCAAACCAAAAAATTACCATACCCCATGTACGTCACTCTATACTGCAATTCACGTATTATTAACGCGCATAGAAGATGGTAGCTTGTTGACTAGAAAGCCCGAACATGCATTACCATGCAAATTGCGACGTCACAATGAACGAGTTACCGCGTACCTGAGTCCGGCCAACTTTTTGTGCTTTGAGAATTGGCCACTGACCGAGTTCGGAATGGTAATAACTTGCCTTGTTTACATAATTTGATGACAAAACACTGTCGTGTTTCATGTAGGAAAGTGTGTTTGGATATTTTGTTCAAATAACGTGACCTATAAAGTACCAGTATTTATGAAAACTGATTAATAAACAAAATAGTCCGATATCATTACATCTCAAAAATAGTTCGAATATACGATAGGAGACTATTTGGATGTAGTGTAGGTAATGTTTTTCTATACTAATATTATAAAGAGGTAAGATTTGTTTCTTTGTATTGAATAGCCTCCGAAACTACAGGACCGATTTGGATGTAATTTTGTACAAAGATTCTTTGAAACCCCAGGAATGACATAGGATAGTATCTATCCCGAAAATCAAACGGGAACGGTGTCTATTTGCGGGTGAAATCGCGGAGCTCAGCTAGTACTTATTTATTTCTATTATTTCTCTGGATTTCAAATACAAAATTATCATAGTCCGAGGATGTCATCACAGTTGTGGACTCGAGAACTATTATAAACGTGTCTGCATAGAAGATGGTAGCTTGTTGACTAGAAAGCCCGAACATGCATTACCATGCAAATTGCGACGTCACAATGAACGAGTTACCTCGTACCTGAGTCCGGCCAACTTTTTGTGCTTTGAGAGTTGGCCACTGACCGAGTTCGGAATGGTAATAACTTGCCTTGTTTACATAATTTGATGACAAAACACTGTCGTGTTTCATGTAGGAAAGTGTAAGTGTTGGGATATGTTGTTCAAAAAATGTGACCTATAAAGCACCAGTATTTATGAAAATTGATTATTAAAAAAAATAGTTCGATATCATTACATCCCAAAAATATCTCGAATATACGATAGGAGACTATTTGGATCTGGTGTAGGTAATGCTTTTTTATACTAAAATTATAAAGATGTAAGATTTGTTTCTTTGTAATGAATAGGCTCCGAAACTACAGGCCGATTTGGATGAAAATTTGTACAGAGATTCTTTAAAACCCGGGGCATTACATATGATACTTTTTATCCCGGCAATCCTATGAAACCGTGCAGCTCAGCTATTATTAATAT
>LQNK01001100.1:656662-722365 GCA_001586405.1 Phoebis sennae | reverse complement strand
GCAAATTGCAAATATATCAGCGATCCTGTGACCGTAATTTTTTTAAACTTTCGTTGTGCGCCTCTAAAAAATACAGAAATTAGTAGGCCACGCGTGCGAAGCCGCGGGCGGAAAGCTAGTCTCCTAATAAAATGATTCGTTTACAAAAACTCTAATGTTTAAAAGCACAGTTAAATTCAATATCACAGTTTTGAGTTTTATAGGCCCTTTCTACAGTTAGAATAATATAAAATTTATTAGCAATTAAAAGACATTTTACGACTTATATTCAGATAACTTTGAACGAGATCTCTCAGTTTTATGAATGTTTGATACAATTGTTATACAATTTACTTTTCATCTACATTGGTGGTCATTCCAAGTTTTAATACAATGTCTTGTTCAGGAATTGAATTAAAATATTAATCTTCATCTTGGAAGCTTTCATTTAGTATAATGAAGATGGACTTAAAATGCATTGGATGTAATTGCAATACTAATGTAAAAATCGAATGAACAATGTTTTAGTATCATTTTAATTGGCTCTCTAGTAATTATTTGAAGTGAAATCATTGTATCAAAATAAAAATGTGAAATAAAATATTACTCTTATTTATTCTGTTTGAAGCTAAGGAAATTAAATTACATTTTGATTGAAAAGATTTTTTAGATGTGGGAGAAATAGGTGAAAATAATCCTCACTGTCTCTTCTTCACGCCTTAACCACTCAACCGATTCAGATGGAAGTGTGTACCAATATAGTTTGAAACCCGAGAAATGACATAGAATACTTTTTATCCCGGCAATCCTGGAAGCGGGAACGGGAAATATTCAAGGGTGGAACCACGAGGTACAGCTAGTTTGAAGTAAAAATTAAGTCCAATATTTAATAATGTATTGTCCTCGAAATTGCTAATATCCATATGGGTGCCAAATTCTGTTTTCACACGGGAAGCTCAAGATTTGACTCGCATATTTTTACGTACGGGCTATATTGTATCTTCAAGTATGCTTTCTGTTTGTATCTTTATTTAGAATAATACATTGCTGGTATAATGGCACAAAATGTTTTATTTAATTTGAACAAAATCGCGTATGTTAAACATCTGCAACTTACCCACCTTACCTGATACCTTAAAAGCTAACAAAAACTAATGTATTTCGAAAATGTTATTATTAAACAATCTCATATAAACTGTAAAGCGTGTGAAGTTAACATAAAATGGAATGAACAATTAATTTAATGAAGATTTACGATTGTTTAATGCGAGTACTACTTTCCGTAATCTTATAAGAGATATTGAATATATTGGGCTATTTACCAATGTTATTTTAAACATCATCAATAGATATCACTACCATAGAGTGGACCTTCCTTTTAAGTAACCTTAAAAAAGAAGATAATTTTAATAATTAATGATTGAGACTGGGAGTAGGAATGGCGGCCAATTTGGCAGACCGTTAGCTTAAACAGGTAATGATATGAAAATAATTATTGGGTTGAACCATATAAAATTTAGGTGGTAATTTAATAGATATTAGAAACATGGGATTATTGTGGATTGTTAGATAAAGCAAATAAAATTAGAAATTAGACAATAGAGAAATTGGATTGAAAAAATTATATTCCAACGGTACCGGCCATTGTGAGTATAGACGCAAACAGTGTGTGAGCTAGAGATGAATACATGTGCCACCATTTCTAATGTCAATCTCTAAGCGATTAAAACGAGCTATAATTAATTAAAGCGTTGGCGATATTAACGTCACTAAATTAATTAAAATCTATTTATTTAATGCGATCGCATAATGTCCATTGAATTAAGAATGGTTGAATTGGTTAATATAACAACCTAAAAATCTATTTTTTTAAGTTGCTACTACAAAAGCAAAACGACATTTTAAAATTACAAATAAACATAAAAATCCTCATCACCTTACGTTCCCATCAAAGCTATCTCTGCCCATTTCTGATAAGCCTTATTTAATATCATACAGATGCATAACTCGGGTCGACCGTGTCACCGATGCTTGTATAAGTGTAAACTGCTGTTCTTTGCGATAAAACACACATTTCCATAATTTAGCATGATCCTCACGGAATAATTCCAATAGTGTATAACGAAACCCGTCCGACACTCGTTTATTTGGTTGAGGCGAGTTTATTCGTGTTAACGTGTTTTTGATTCATAATGTTATGTATTTGTATAATGATATACAAGTTTATACATTTTAATAAACAATAAGTTGAGAGTTGGATTGGTTTGTTAGCACTGTACCTATTCGATATTCCTATGCTGATGTTCCTTAAGTACTAATTATATTCTTTCAGCAGCATAGCAATATAGTTATCTCATTAATATTATCACACCTAGCATCTTTAAATTTCTTAAAAAAATCTTTAATTCTTTAATAGCCGTATACAATTTGTATGAGTAATTTTTTCCTCCAACACGATTTTTCGACAATTATCTTAATCCTTCTCCAGACCAAGATAAATAATTATATACAACGCAATATAAATCAATATCAATATAACGACTACATAATCAA
Source organism: Phoebis sennae (assembly GCA_001586405.1). Lineage (NCBI taxonomy): Eukaryota > Metazoa > Arthropoda > Insecta > Lepidoptera > Pieridae > Phoebis > Phoebis sennae. Next base: position 719,833 of record LQNK01001100.1, on the reverse strand, counting down.
TCTGTTTGACAGAATAATTGGTAGAGACGTACTTATGGGTTATCTGGTTTAATTAAATCTCAGGGTTGTCCAGCTCAAAAATATGAATCACCGTATTCATAGCCGTTGGCTAAATATATTGTTGTAGGTGTTAAGCCCGCTCGATAATTAGGTAATAAATATTTATACACGAAACGATGGCAGCTCATCACTGACGAAGCACTCCGCATCGATTTTCGTTCTTTTAAAAAACATCCGATCCTTACGACCTATTTGAAAACTGTCCACAACTACGTATACAATCCAATCTAAATTAAATCCTATGCTTTTGATTTAAGGTTCGTTTTTCAATGTGATGGGGTGGTTAATGTAATTTTAGTGGTTAGTAAGAAGCCCGTGAATAATCATGGCTATGCGTATTTGCAAACGCTGGAAGGCTTTGCGAATAAGATTTCACACTCAGCTAGTTAGGAGTGTAATGTACGTTGCGAGAAGATATTCCTTTGTATAAGTGGTGATATTATAAAGCAATAAGTTGAAGGATATGTTATGACAGAGGCAATTTAAATATTACTAGTGAGATTATGGTGGGTTAAGTTGACGTGCGTAAATTTAACTGATTAGATGGGCTTTTTGTTAACGTTAGATTATTTGTAAAGCTTTGAGGAATCAACAAGTTACGAATTATGAATGCTGGATTCCCAGGTTGTTATTTATGTATGTCAAATGGTTTACAATACGATGTTATTTTGTGTAATTTTAAAGTTTTTGCTGAATATTATTATACTTTGTCCATCGTAGTATATTGCATAGCATATTATCTAAGGTTTGGTATTGTATATTGGCCAAAGTAACAAAAAAAAATGTATTTTACAAACAAGTCATAACTCAATTCAAACCTTACATAAGTCGGCTATTATCATTCATAATTCATAATTTTCCTCAAATATTAAAAACACATCGGGATTAGTTTTCTTGATACCGATAAAATCAAACACTAAGAAAAGACAGCTTAATAGAAGCACATTTTAAACAAAAAGATCTTCATCGTCACCACCACCAAAATCACCTATTACACCTATTACAGAATCGTAAAGTTTGCCAGGAAACTATGGACTAGTAAGCGAAGGTATCAAAATTTTTACATAAATTGGAAAATAAATTATTTTTTTGAATTTAGTATAGAAACACTAACTGAATTATTACGGTTAATTGAATAACTTCTTTGGAGGAAATGAATGAATAAATCGATGTTATCCTTTTTACTATCATCAAAAATTTTAAAATATTTTGTACACATATAACCGTCCCTACGTTACACACTGTCACTAACGTCTATAAACATTTCACTTACATTATCATCCATATATTTGGGGCCAAATTAGTGGACATTAAACTTAAACAATAAAAGTCGCTATAAATTTAACCGACGTCGAACAACAAGTTACTTTTGACATTGACGAGAGGCATACTGCGGCAGTAAAGAATTTTATTACGAAAAACATTCTCCGTTTGATTCCACATTCTATCGTTTTCTTATTTGTAAGCTTTTTCGGTCAAGGCTCTGATTAGAATTTCATATATATCTCATTATTAATGACGTTTTTATTAATGTCCAATAATAAATTTAATGTTATTAATTGACCTATCTTGGTTTTTCTTTTATTGCATCTCTAAATAATACACCAATTCTATTTGATTATTTATGACATTCTTCGCGTTGTTTAACTAAAGAAACGTGTAATTTAAATACGGAAGAAAAACAATATTTTGTCCCTAGTATTGAAAATATTTAAAACAGCGGATTTTATTTAAGGAAGTTATTTAGCTCCAAAAAACAATATTATCACATCATTGGTTTAACCTTACCTTTTTATTTTCATTTAAATTTAGGAACAAATTTATCCACATCACTGACAATATTCTACGCCAGTAAAAATTAAAAAAGAAAAACAATTAGTCCTATAAAATTATTTCTCTTAGTTCTAATACTAACTCTACAAATAATTTCGATCCACAAACACCGCGGTCATTCGAAATAAAATTTAATTAGCCCCTGTTAAATAAATTGGCTTTTATATTACTCACCAGTTTTATTCTCGGATTTTATTTTCTTAAGTATACGCTCTTTGTAATTACTTTTTAATTAATTGGGGCTGTAATAATTTAAATACAAATATAATGGGAAATTAATTGATTTGAAAAATAATTAATGTTGTAATTATGAGCTTGTTTAGCAAATACGAAATCAAAATAATTATAAACGAAAATTATGGTAAACCTGATTTTAAATAATAATTTTCTATGAGGAGTTTATAATACGATTTTATAGTGTCAGTTAACGTCACCATTTTTTAAATAAATAGACATTCTTTTTAACCTCTTGACTGGGGTTTGACTTCTTACTCATGTAAAACCCCAAAATGGAAGGAAGATCAGAGGAATTGCTTCTTCTTTAGTCTGTAAAGTTAATAATATACTATATTGTGTGCCGTTTCTGCTTATACTAAAATCCCACACATAATCAAAACCTCGTTAAAGTTTGACAGAATGTTGAGCAACAAGCTATTGTTGCAGTTGAATTATGATCAGCGTCTCTAATCGCTAGTCCTTTTCCTTCCTGTCCCATAAAAAATATCTGCCGACTTTATGTATTTTGTAACGTATAAATAATTGCACCTGTTTGGCGACATCTAAAATTGATGGCGACCCACCGCTGCCAAAAAAATCGGTCGGAACTCGCAAAACGCGCCGCAAAAAGTTATGGGCACTTCATTAACCTATAATGATCTTACGAACTCCAAAAGAATGTACCAATAAAACAATAAAGGGAACAAACAGAGAAAAACTATAAATCAGAGACTGCGGAGTCGTACAAACTGTACTGACGCACTTGACATCAGGCTGTTAAATGGAATTTATCGCTCATCAACCGGAGAAGCCTCTTTCTCGTAAATTTTTGTGTAATACGAGTAGATTGGGACTAGATGAGAGCTGATAAGGAGGAAAAGGAAATAATTGGACGGTTTTATGAAGATACAAAGACATGCTAAGAGCGGAGATAGTACGTCTGGGAATTCGATTTGTAAGGTTCAGTAGGTCACTTTCTCACAGGACCGATACCAAATAGCGGAATATTGTAAATACTGTAAGTAGTATCTGTATATATATATATATTGGGTCGGACGAATATAAAATTGGTGAAATAAAATGCATTTGTAAATACATCAAACTTCCTGATTGTAATTCGCTTGCTATTTTTATAGTAATTGTGGGTTATAATAATGGGATCTTGACGCGATGTAAGGCAAATAATGATGATAATGAAATGTTTTTATTTTTATTCAAATCTAATCTTTCTAGTTTACCCGGACGAAGTTATGGAAGGAAGCTAATAGTATAAAATATCTTCAGATACGATAACGTTTTATATAACAAGCCAAATTAACGTATTTTTATAGCCGTTGATTTACAACCGCCTAATTGTAATAATTTGTGAGTTTCTACCAATTGTGAAGATAACAGTTCTGGTCAGTGCGCAGGCGTTTACGTTCAAATTTATTTATATGATAACAAATGGTGTTTTGGAGTAATTAATTGGTTTTATATACAATAATAAAGAGCATTCGTTTAATTTAAAAGCAACGCGTTGTTCTTTAAACTGTTGTTCTCGTAATTTTAAATTTTTTCTTTAATTTTTGAAATACGTAAAATATATGCATACAAATAAAGCATGGGTTAAATAATAAATGTTTATTTTGCAAATCCAAAATGTACAGTCAATGAACTTCAATCGAAAAAGCCAATGGTGCATTATTTAGTTTCCCAATAACCTGTCACGAAATTCCTCTGAGCATTTCTTTAATGTTTATTATTCAGCCTGTATATTGCAAATTAAAAAAAAAAGATTTTATATTTGACTTCAAATTAAAATAAACTATCATATTATTTACACATCAGATAATCTTTTATAATTTGTATACGTAACAGATTATCTAGCTTAGAAATAAAAGCCTAATTCAGTACACTCAAACAGAATATTTGAACAACTATTTAAGATAAAAGCTATTATGTTGATCACTCGTCCAACTTGGCAGACATTTAAGAATACTTTCCACTTAATCCTAGCAAACTTTGCGATACTAAGATTTGTTAGCAAGAATTCCCATTCATCAATTTGGAACACTTGTATCATTAAATATCGCTTGTAGGACAGGATTAGAAATATCTTAATTTGACGTTTGAGGATCTGAAATAATGGTATAAAAATGGAATTTATATAATAAATTGACTGCGTTGCTTTTTCAGCGGTTGTATCTTTGACTAAAGATCGGGGGTCTTTATAAAGATGTTATGCAGCAGTAATACCCTCCGTTACCTCTTACAATACCCACGGGTAGAAAGAGGTGGCGCAAACTTGGTTGTCCTATGCCTAATCTCTCTAATCGTATTGGTATGCTATTCCATTGGGTTATGAGAGTAAAATAATAGAAAGTACACTTGTGTTCTCAAGTATACTTGCGCAGGTGGCTAGGCTCTATTAATATTGGCCACTATGTACGAAATCGGCCCCTAAAATTCATCTTAAAAAAAAAACAAAAGAATCACCAACAGAACTCATTAATTTGTCTACTCATCATAAATATTAATAAACTAATTTGCTAACAAAAAGTCGTACTGCATTACGATCTCGCACAACATTGCCTATAACAAGGTAGTAAACACGAAGGATATAAAACAGCCGTCAAATCCAGGTAAAAAGTTAATCCAAAGAGTTATGCATCTAATTACACTCGCTTTTGTTTTAACGTTATTAGTTCAAATGAAATTCCACATCGAAACCTCTTTAATTTATTCTAATGGCCCTCCAAATAAATATCTGGTCTCAGTTATTAATCCGTGTATTAGTCTTTATTAACGATGTTGAAGTCTAAGGCGGAATATTCAATAGTTTTTCAATCGCTTCGGTATTTCTAGAGAACTCTTGTTTATCTAGATAATTGTTTTCAACGAATTACTTTGTTATTGAACTTGAAATTCAGTCTAAGAAATAATTTTAATACCTATAAGATTTAGCAGATTAAAATTGTTTTCTATTGCTTGAGTTCTCCTTATCTCTCAAGTCTCAGTAATTACCTAAATTATTACCAGTGTTTAATTATCATATTTCCCGAGATAATTTTCATTACTGCTTTCTTCTGAAATACTATAAGTTATTCGATTCCTATTTATGGGGATTCTTCAGTTTCATTCCACGGCAAAATCAAAATATTATGTTGTTTATACTAATTTTCTTCTCATACAATGTACAGAATACCTCTATTCTATTCTTATTTCTTCTCCATCTTCTCTTTTCGACCGATAATATTGCATACGGTTTAAAAATTCATGTATAACAGGCCTTTTCACCTACACATGACTTATTTATAGTACAACATTAATCATAACCAACACGAACGATGTAATTAAAGTATATGAACGCAATTAAATAACTCTAAATAAAAGTTTTCATTGGGAACAATGTTTCTTGTTTCGGGGTAAGTATGGCTCGACTCCTGCTGTTTCAATTTAATAGACTATTCGAATACTTGATCAGCCGATGCCCAAATATATTGACAGTTTGATCTATAACAATTTTGATACTTTAATATAAAAGATACAATACTGTTAGAAACTAATAGAAGGGCTTTGTATAATTATGTCGAATGTAATAGAAATGTACTGTGATTCTACACAACTGGCCAATTACAGAACTAGTCAGTTAACAACAAATCACAGCTAGTCATAAAGACTATTAGCAAAGTGAGGGTAGTTGGGTCGTGGCGTCAATAAGACGTTCGAGCACCAGGCGCAATCGGTACCAATGCGGCCAGATACTGAACGCGCCTACTCTTTTATAGGACTCTGATGACAGCTTACAACTAACAAGTGACATTTTTATAGAAACAAAACATACAGAACCTGTCAAAACATAAATTCACAAAATGTTGGCGACAATACAATACAATCCAATACACTTTATTTAACACCACAATTTTAAAACATAGGACATTTGAGGTATAATAAAACAACATTTAAGTATGGGCTATAAAGGCGGCCTTAACGCTAAAGAGCGATCTCTTCCAGGCAACCTATCGGTCAGAATTAAAGCACATAACACAAAAAGATAGGTGGCGCAGAATGAAAAGATATAAATTAAAGTGAGAAAATATATTAAATATACAATGAATATTAATTTAATATGACTGCAAAATATCTTCACGTATAGAACATTTATCTTCATTTTATTTAATTCTGTCGAGTACTTTATGAAGTTTTAAACTTTCATCGTTATTCATAATGTAGATCATAAACTCCGTTTTGTATTATATTTATAATATGTGAAAACATTAACATAAGAGCTATGAGCAGGCAAATAAAGAGCAATAATATAAATTATTATTATTCATTTATGGTAGTATGTAAGACTAATTCTTATAGATCTAAAAAACTCATCACATCACGGCCATAACCTGAGCAGTATTTATTTATTTATACACTTTATTGTGTCGAGAAATACAAAATACAGTAACTTATTATGTAAAGTTTCTTACACCTAATTTCCCATATTGTAGGTAAGTACTTTTGCCACCCACAAAATACAGGGGAGCAAACTGCTACTATTTCTTGTCAAATTTCTTGAAACGAGAAACAAATCCATCCGTTTTTAAAACTATGTATGTGAACATACACTACTGTTCCTAAAAAAATATTTTCTTCGTTTTGGAGATAAAAACCGTTCCAAAATATATATCACTAATAGTTATCACTCTTAATCTAACAATTGTATAATCTGCAATATAACCCACTTAGTATGATACTATCTAGACAACTAGCTGTGCCCAGCGGTTTCACCTGCATATGTCTTCCGTCCCAGTAGAATTTCAGGGATATAAGCAATGTTCTTTCTCGGATTTCAAGAAATCTACAAACAAAATTTCATCCAAATCAGTTTGGGCGTGAAGAAGAGACGGACAAACTGAAAGGCAGACAGTCGGTAAACTTTCACATTTATAATTTTAATAAATAAGTAATAAAATTAGGTACAGTTTGTATTCAGCACTACTTTAAAAAAAACGTATAACCAATTTTTGACGGTATAAGTATAAGTACAAGTACAAGTATCAAGACCATTCCATTTAGCTAAGTCTTGTTACAAACATCACGATTGAATACATTCGCCGACAGATTTTAGATAACATCTGATCCAGATTCCCCCACCTAATTGATTATTTTATAAGGAATAGAGTGACTCGCAACTTTACATTCGAGATTTTAAATATTGATTCTAATGTTAGCGACGTACAAGTATGAATTTTAATGCTGTTCTAACAAATACATTATATTTAGATGAGAAAGGCGCAGTGAATGAATGAAATATTTGTTTCATAGATCATAAAATGTGGTGTCCAATTTGGTTCGTACCTAAACTGTAAAGACGAGACACAATTACTAGGCTTGCGATGTCTGTCTGTCTGTCCGTTACCCGGCTCCGTCTCATAAACCGAGATAGCTAGAAGTTAAATATTCACGAATTATGTTTTTTCATTGCTGCTATAACAACCTACGCTAGAATTTAAGAAATAAAAAATATTTAGGGGGTCGTTGACCGGTTTTATTATCATCCCTAAGTTACAATATTAGATCACTAAAGACTACAGTTTTAGTCTGTTCCTCATGGTTTTATTTGTATTCATAGAATTTTCATATAAACTGTAATATGCAAATATTGAATTATATTTTAATACTTATATTCTACTACTGTCTCATATCAGAAACATGAGTCGGTTTAACGATACAATTAAAAAAATATCGAATTATCCTACTAATATTATGCGAAAGTTTGTGAGGGTGAAAGATACGCGGGTAAAACCGCTAGGCGCGGCTAGTTATAAGTATATTATAGAGTACGACAATGCATTGTTTCTAATTAAGCAATCAACACAGTCATAATAGACAATTAAACGTTATTTAATGAAGCAATAATGACAATTATTCTAAAGACCGGAAAATAATACATGATATAATTCGTTATGCTTATCAATATTGTTTGAAGAGATAGGATATTTTTTGGACCCTTCATCCGTTCGTGACGTTTCATAAAAATTAATAAACGGCGATACGCCTAATATATTTTAATCTACAATATCAACGAGGCGATTAGTTTTTATTTTATTGCGGTGAATAGATCGTTATTGTTTTTGTCATGGTAGTCGCTTGGGCACGTATTACGTTAGAATCTCACCAGGATACTTTCCATAGAAGAGGCAAAGATTATACGAATGGCATTTAAAGGGTAGCATACCACCACAATAAAGAATACATAAGAAGTCGTTGCACTAAAACGTCAGATAGGCAAAGTCCCAAATCCAAATCATATAAATGTTGACATTTTCCGTTCTTACTTTGGGAAATGTATTTCGAAAGTGACGAAAATCTATGTGTGTAATTTAAAAGCGTACTGTCCATATGTATTGTAACATATTTAATTTAAATGCTTTCTTACACAAAATAAATGTTATTTATTATAATGCGAAACTTGAACACTCACACTCTCTTTAAAAAGCCATGATTTTTACTTTCAAGTGAGTACAGAATTTATGAAAGTACTTAGGCTTTCTTTCAAACGTCAAAAATAGTGTATGATTTAAGCAATGTAATAGTTCCTATCATTAAATAAATACTTATGCATAATTTGCCAAGAAAGTTCTCCATTCTGCTTCCTTTTCGTCAATTGTTCGTGGATCGTTGTCAATTGTTACTTTAGTGTTCTCTTTTAAAAAACACAATAATGTTAGTATTATGCTAAGCTTCCTCATTAGTTATTGTGCACATCGGATTGTGCGATGCTGATATTAATTTATTTATTATATTGCATAACATAACAAATTATAACTGGCTGTATAACATTATATGACGCCTAGCTTATAAAGCTATAGGCAATTTATGACTAGGTACACTACGCCTTGTCTCTTATTATTCACATCGAAGAACAAATTTCAATTACAGATCGTTCGTTTCACGGAATAGTTTAACCTTAGCTTTGTATCATAGAGAATAAAATATTTTCTTAGAAAGCTTAAAGTATTTTATCCTCTGTCATGAATACAATATACTCGTAATATTGAACACTCCGAAGTTGTTTTGAAGCATATTTTTGAAGTAATTTTGTAAAACTATTACGTTTTCGTATTAAATCTATTCTATCCTTACTATTATTATAAATGCGAAAGTAACTCTGTCCGTCTGTCTGTCTGTATGTATCTTCTTCACGCCTAGACCACTGAACCGATTTTAGTGAAATTTTGTACAGAGATCGTTTGACACCCAGGAAAGGACATGAGGCAGTTTTATCCGATAAATTTTACGGAAACGTGAAATTTACGGGGGCAAGACCGTGGGGCACAGCTTGTATTAATATAAAGCTAGAGAATTTTTTTTCTTTCTTTGTTTGAAGGCGCTAATCTCAGGAACGATTGGTTCGATGTGAAAAAACAATCTTTGCATTAGTCTCTTAATTGAGGATGCCTACAGGCTATATAACATGATGCTACGGACGCGAAGCCGCGCGGAACAGCTAGTGAATGTTTATAACTGGAATAATAACTATTCCAAAATTATTGTACTGCATAGGTAACGGTCGATTGTCCTAGATTAACGAAGCATATCATTACACCTAATGATTCCAATGCGATCTTATCTGCACATCAATGTCAACCGAAATCTATTACGAGTAAATAACAGGAATGAATATTTAAATTAGTGTGGTATGGGAGAATATAAGTTTTATAATCTTTAATTGTAACAAGAAGAATGTTTTGGCGTAGTGAATGTGGCAAAGGTCTTTGTCGCCGAAAGGTAATTGAAAATTACAATGTTCATTACATTATAATTTAGTGTTTGCCTGGGTGTTCATCTATCTATAGCATGTATGTATTTACAAAAAAAATCGTATGAGTATGTCTAAAGCAAATACTTTTGATCGTCAAGTAACCTATAAATATAAAATTGTATTATATTTCATATAAGTTACGTAACATCTCTGTTATGCTTATAATTAATTTGTTTATTGGAATTGGCACGATACACGTTTTCTGCACATTTTTTGGGTCATAATAATATAACCCTTTTTTATCCTGTTACATTATACCTATTTCCATTCAAAGATTAAGTATACCTGATAAACATAAATCAATCTCTGTGTATAAATATAAAATCGCAGCTATTCGCAAACATTTTAACCCTACACTAACATTATATAAAGTCATAAAAATACATCAACCATTTTACGAGGAGCAGGTCCTTGCAACCTCGGCATGCACCCATAAGCACTTACAAATCCCATAAACTATAGCAATAGCTATAAATCAGAATATACCTTTTTGTGCGTAGAGTTAGAGCGGCTACCGCGTGCATTCCCTTATAGGCATCTACATGAAACTAACATGGCGTTAAGGACTACCGACATTATAGAACAGGTTTTCTATTGTATATTAAGCTACGTACGCCTTGTTAAATTGCTAAAAATAGTTTAATAAGATTTTAACTTGATCTCATTATTTAACTCAAGTGATTAATGCATAGCATTAGGTACATAATTGTTTAGTCCAGGACGTATTCAAATCAATGTTAGTTCATAATTATCTATATTAAAATATGCATACAGAGAAATACAAATAAAATAAAGAAAAACAAAATACTAACGCTTTTTTTTTTAAATGAAAAATTGCTTTATTCATAAAAACATTTTACAATTCTTTTTTGCTTTACTATTTCAAAATTCGAATGTGCTACGGTCATTTAAGTATTGCAATTATGTTTTTTAATTGTAGCGCAAAATAATTATGTTAATAATAATCCAGTGTTTAGTAATCTCCCGGTACGAATTGATATTAATTCCGCAAACAATAGTATCCGACATTCAACATTCATACACATTGTACCTATTTTATATACTTTATACTTTGTATTGATAGTTCTTGACGGAATTGCATATTACTTTTATGTAATGACAAACACATTTTTATACTTTCAATTCGATAAGATATTACTCCTTTGTTATTTATTGAAATTATAAAAATGTTTTTGTCTTTAAATAAAAGTTGTACTTATTTCTTGCATAATTAAGTCAATAGGTTATAATAATATGTTATCATATTTATTCGAATTGATAATTGAATACTGAACAGGCTCCATGAAAACGTCCCTCAGCTAATCATCCTGTAAAATTTACCTAAAGCTATAATTAAGTTCTGGAGTTAAAGAAGGAGATCAAATCCGAAATCTTATAAATCTTTAATTTAGAAATTGAAATTATATTTAAAGCCAAGAATTAATAGAGACGGTAACCTTTTGATTCATAATTGGATTATCGTTTTACTATGAACTTTATAAGAGGTGAATGTAATACATTTGAGTTTAATAATTTTGCAAAGATTAACAAAGGCTATTTTTGTTTGGAAATTGATTATTCTTTACTAATATCATATTTTGTTTTGATATGATTTGAAATTGGTATATATAATAACAAAAATACTATGAAATCTAGAAATAAATTATCTGTTTTTGTATATATTATTTTTACGCATGGTTAAATTTTATTATTTTATTTTGGTTTACTACGTGAACTTCGATTTTATCTGTGGCTTTTAAACTGTTGAAGCGTACCCTTGTTTAATAAAATTTACGATTGTCTTTTATAAAAACGAATGCACCTGTTCCGACTGTTTTACACCAAAAACCTTGTCAGCTCCTTAACTGATTGACAGCTAAAGTATCCTGTTTAAATATATCACGTCATTCCCAATCGTTTAACATTTTAAGAGTTACTTAAGTATAGGCTGATGCTGCGAAAATTAGTTTTTATGATAATTATAAGGTTTCGAAAAGCCCCGTCATTATAAGTTGGCTATTTTGACACGTTACCTCTGAAAAAAATGTTTACTAACGAACCGACCCGTCTGCCTCCTTCCTACGTTCGAAGTTACGAAATTACGTACATTTGAAAGTAAGAATAACTATTTCAAATAAGTGCCAAAGCTTCAGTGCTATATAAAACTCAAGGAATCGCATCTTAATATTACCATAAGTACAGATTATGCGAGAAAGGAACTGCATATTTCTGTAATTTACCATTTTTTTATTCAAATCGTTGTTCATAAAACTTTACAGCTATGTAAATCCAAACAACGTTGGGAAGCGAAACAGTGATAAAAACTAGATAATTTTAACATGTAGACTACTAAAAAATTAAAGTTTACCTCATAAAAATTGTTATAGTGCCCAGACGTCCGACAAATCCGGAACTTTGCCCGTTCAGAGTATTCAATATGGCATGTATTATCAATACATTTCGTTCCATAGACTGTGCTTAATGCCAAAAAAGTTTGGCAATTTTGTCCATAAAATGTAGATATTGCTTTTAGTTATCGATTTTGAACATGTGGTATTATAAGCGATGCGTAATACACTAATGTTGGCCCAAGTGGACGGAATGGCTGTGGTATTGTAATTGTGAGCCAAATTGCCTAGTTTATTGCGTGATGAGAATTTTACGATTTTCAGTATTTATATGTATCTTCGATCGAGTACAACTAGACCGTTTGCTCAAGAAACCGTCTCGGCAAATAAAGGCTCACATTAGAAATGGTCAGTTCGGTTTTGGTTCGGTTGTCAAGATTTGGAGAACATTCAATTGGCTTATAGTATTCTTTTCGAATTTGGAGTTTGTTAGTAAGTTTCACAGTTGTAATTAGGTAGAACTTAAAAAGGTTTTAAAACATTTTTCTCCGTTTACTAGGAATCAAATGTAGCTGGATGGGCCGGATTTAGCTTTGATTTTCTATATGTCACGTTATCTTGTGGTATTGTTGATCGAAGATAATATGTATCAAAAATAATTATCAATATGTTCTATATATTTATGGGATCGTGTTGTCCGGAAAAAGTGTATAAATAAAACAACCCATTATGTCGAAATGATCTTGTTACATGTATCCTAATATAATCTTAGCTTACAAACATTTAAATATTCCATCATTTGCATCATTTTTATTCTGGATCAATAATCTGTTTGCATCATTCTATAGATACACATTCTAAAACACCAATTTTCACAACACATTCCGATTATCGACAATCGTTCCTACTTAAACCAAATAATTATACCCGACCATAATACAAGTCAACGCAACCAAATTTGATATCACCCGATTACAGTAATCAAATCGACGGCGCCAAGAGCCATCGCATTCTCCGATCTCGAATATCGAATGTCAAAGAATGGACTGTTTATTACGAAATAACGATCTATCGAAAGCACCCGAAAATAAAACGATGTATAAAATATCGGATGAAAAAATCGAGATTAGAATCGATATTTATGAGGAAACGAAGGTGCGCTTTAAGGTTAACGATTCCTATCAATTAAGGGTATGGACAGGTAGGACCCCCACTGGGTAGGATTTCGCACCTGTCCTTTTAGTTTAGTTTTGGAGCGGCAACACTGAAACGATTACAGGTGCAGGCTTGTTAAGATAACTTGGTGACCACATTTGATGTTAAGTTTGAGATAAGTACTCATTTGTGGTTATCTCATTAATAAATTAACCACGTTTTATATAAGTATATGAAAACAAGTTAAATTGTTGCAAAATAAATATTTCCTAACATAAATAATACGTTAAATAATTTTCGTATCAAACGGATGTAAGCTGTTTATAGATAGAAAGTTATTTTATATTAAAAAAACTGATATTAATGAACCATTTGCTATTGAAAAGAATTTTCTTTGTTTAGTACTCAATAGTTATACATAACTGCCATAAAAATTAAGTCCTAGAAACTTCGTATGTGTGGCCACTCTACAAGACTTGTCGATAAATTATAAAATTATCGATATGATAACATAAAAACAAAGTGCTAATATCCAACTGGGACAAGGTGGAACAAATAGGGTGAAGATAAACAGCTTTTTTAATAAATAATTAAATGTTTGATTTAAATTGGATGTGCCCAAATTCATTTGTTATACTTGTCCGTTATAATAAAATACGTAATTTTGACTTTTTGAGAAAAAAGCAATCAAAGTGATTATTTACATTATCGTATTAATATGATAATTTTGTTGAATCCATCACGCATATCTTATAGAATGATTTTGCGTTCAATAATTAATTCACAGTTTAGTCTTGAGAAATCCTTTTAAGTATAGAATACTTGTGATTAAATATCTCTCTCTTCCTTCGTATACAGATATAAGACAATTAAAATGATATATTTAAAGAGAAAAATTAACGATAAAGAACAGAACAGTAAAATTTATATTAGATTATAATATGAACTTTTAATTTTAGACTTTGTGAAATCAAGTCGTGTAATAATTTAATAATACAATTAGTCTTTTATATAGCTAATTCTGCAGTATATATAAATACTTCTGTTTTCTAATTAGTGCATAATTCCAAAGATTCTTTACCTAAAATGAATCAAAATTTAAGCCGTTGAATTATCAATGATTCATTTGATTAACCAATATCAATTATTTTCATTAGTGTAACGTAAAATAACTATCTTAGAGTGGGTTTGTCCCATCAGTATCTTAATTTAAGAAAACACTTGGCGTAATGAAATTACACTTAGGAACACCTCAATTACAGTCCGTTTTCATTTACTCGATTGTATTCTTAGGAAATTCGATTAACGCGAAAATAATCAACTTCCAAGAAAAATCAGGTAAAACAATGGTTATCAATATACACCGGATTATATGAAAAAATGCCCTGAATATGCACGAATTAACAAAAAAAAATATGATTAATTTTAGGAACTAGAAAACTGAGCAAAAATTTAAAATTAGCATAAAATCAGTATATTAGGTAAAATATGCTATTTCCTCTAAAAATGGCTTCAATGTGCAATGTGCAAATGCTTTGGTTACCAATAAAAGATCTTGGTAGTCGAAAAACAATTATCATTAAATAGGAATCTTAAAAATATAACTCTTTTTATACAGGGTGGAAATTTGTAATGCCACCCGAAGAGAAAGTACTTTTAATACTCTAGACACGATATTTTACTCAAATAAAACATTCCCTTTCGAAAAGAAACAAAACTGCGTCATTAAAATGCAACTCAAAAGGTAAAAAGATAACGTCAAAGTAAATTTCATTTATAATAAAGATAATTAGGAAAATAGCTTAAATATAAATTAAGGTTGATAATATTGCTAGCAAATTAGTGAATAATAAAGCATATTTTAATTACAAAGGCTATACAGCGAGTTAAATACCAAAATAGACTTCAAATTTTCTTCTATATCTAAAATATACAGGGTGTAGCGTAAAGATAATATTATGGTATCTGCAGGTAGAGGAAATCATGACGGTTCGGAAAAATATAAAAATATTTATGCTCAGTAAAAGTCCCTCGGTTTTGAAGATATTCAATAATTTCGAAGATTAAAAAAAATATACCCTTTGTCACACTCTTTTGTGGCAAGACTGCACATTGAATTTTTCAATCTGTTTTTGGAATCATATCCCTGGATAGACGCACTATAGACTAAACTACGATTTCATATATGTATACCCAAGTGCCAAATTAGGGAAAACTTGCCTGTTTCATTGAGATTCCAATCTCGAAAACTGAGTGAAATATATTGTCCTCTATCTGAAGGTGCCATATTATCCACTCTTTACGACACACCCTGTAGATACATGAAATTCTATGTCTAAAAGATAGCAAAGAATAAGTCCTTTAGAAAATTTATTAAAGCCTTGAGAAGTTAAGGCTTTGCCGTCTCTGCTATGAGTGGAAAATGAAGTTCTTTAACTCACGAGTAGAATTATAAAAGACCGACGAAAAAAGCGGTTTAATTGAAAATAAACTTTATAATCAGTCCTCTAGGTTTATTGTTGATAAAGTTCGTTAAATATAATGAGGTGACGGACCCTCGAACAAAATCCTTCCTTACTTTGTGAAAAGTCTTTGTCACGTTTAATTTTTAACGTGATAAGCTGTGGTCTTAATTTGAACATACATTGTTAGGATTTTTAATTGCATTTTATGGGAAGGTCTTTTTTAGAAATGATGCGCTTGCAAAGAAATATATTTTGCAGTTACTTTAAATGAATTTTTTCGAAGATTGTTCAATTGTAGCAGTGCAGAACAGTGACCGGACTATTAAAGATAACATTTGCATATTACACAGGGTCATTTCACATTAAATATTGGAAGGAATCAATATGCATTATTTAGACAATTCCACCAGTCATGTGCTGGAAAAAATCCGAAAACTAAAGAAATAGTTCTTTCCACAATAATTTCTTCATATCTTCATAATCTTCATAATTTTTCAGAAGAATATTTGAAAAATAGCAATTGAAAGCATCTTGTGAGATGACATTATTAGCCCTCTAGAAACTGGATAACAAAATAACGGAGTATGTAATAACAACCCAATGTTTTTATGAAACAAAAATTCCTTAATAAACCAAGGGATCATGTTTGATATTATATTTAAATTGATGAGAAATTAATAAACTTATAAATCTTGAAGATCTTCAAATACTTCGCCCCAAGAAGGACGAGACTATGTAAAGAATGCGAGTTATAACATAACCCGACGTCCACAATCTTTTATAACATTATTTTTATTCAATAAACTTGTTAAACTTTAATACAAGAAAATATTTTAGGATTGTTTAATAATTAAATATATTCTACCCTTGGAGAATTTTTTTTTGAAATTAGTAAAAGAACACCCTAATGATGAACACCATAATTATGCTTATAAGAGATAGGTTTAACAGTTAAATTGACCCTGGATATCATCCATTTTTTATTAATTTAGTAAAAATATCAATAGTTAGATGGACAATATGGATTCATTAAATTAAACTGTAAGACAGTTTTTTGACGAAATTTGACAATGATGTGTGGCTCAAAAACGTAATTGTCTCAGTTATCGGACGTTTAGCGCTATCGAATAGATAAATTAGGGTAACAGTGACTCAGAAACTGGGCTAAAACGTTGTAAATTCCGATTAAATCAATGTATTTTATAAATTATTAGTCAATTATCAAATAAATTCTCGCGAAACAAATAATACTGAATCGTTTATATTTCAATACGTGTATTAAATTTATGTTGTATCAAAGAAACCTCGCACATATTAAAATTCGGTAATGATCTTATAAATAATAATAGCTTCTATTTTGCTCTGAATGTGTTAAAAGTTAATCCTTGACTACATCTGTGCTAGTAAATTAAGAAATATGTACTCGTAAATTTTCTGAAACTTCCCTATAATTTAAACAGCCATAAAAATGTTTTGTTTGTATAAGAATTTATTTTACGTTATTCTTTTATTAGCACCCAAGGGCATAGTTTTAAAAGAAAAGATTTGGATTGCAGCGCTGGGAGGTATTAAATTTTGTGAAGCACTGAAGTTTGCCAAAACGGCATTAGGAGTCTTGATTTCTGAAAGTTCTTTTACTGTTGGAGTAAATTTGAATTTTACCTAATGGTGCATTGAGATTGCATTGTAGTTTCTTGTTTGTTTATACATTTATATATACGCAAATTATTTAAATTGTTTTAAGTCTAGTTGAAGTCGCTACTAACTAAAATTAAATATTTATATATTATTTCAAGACTATCCCACTTTACATCAGGTGAACTACATGTTCCGCTTGCCTGTTGTGGCAAAAAAATGTTTAATAATTTTGTTAACATGACGGACTAAATTAATGATGTAACATATTTTTTTCGACCAATATTAATTAATTAGCAGATCCGCGTAGCTTCGCTCCCGTAATAATATAGCGTATAAAGCCTATAAAATATAGCCTGTGTTACTTGTGGTTTCGCTTTAGCTTTCGAGTGCTGGAAGAATTTTTAAAATCGGTCCAGTAATTTTTGAGTCCATTCATTACAACCAAATTAACAAACAAAGTTTTCCACGCTATAATATTAGTGTAGATAAAAATTAAAGTTAATCTATCGATAGTTATGTATTCATCAAGGTTAACTGGAAGACAAAT
The DNA here is from genome assembly GCA_001586405.1 of Phoebis sennae. Lineage (NCBI taxonomy): Eukaryota > Metazoa > Arthropoda > Insecta > Lepidoptera > Pieridae > Phoebis > Phoebis sennae. The sequence continues at coordinate 701,770 of LQNK01001100.1, read as the reverse complement.
TTTAAACATTTTAACACTTACACAATCTGTACATGTATCAATTCCATTTTCCCTTCCATCCAAACCATCCAACTTTATTAATACAAAGGAACTTCGGGTCAGTACAACGATTTCCATATCCATTTTAGTGCACGCCATTCCCGGCCAAATTCAGTTTTGTGCACTAATTCTAGTGTTATTGCAACTGCTGGCTTTTGTCAAACGGTCTGAATTTATCGGGCGACGGCTGTGCGAACGTGCTCAAACTGGGCTATAAAATTTGTATATCGATAATTTAAGATGTTAATTGCTTATTAGGAATAGTAAATGGGTTGTGGGATGTTACGTTATAGCGACGATTATCACTGTTAGTTTCAATATATAAAGGAATAACAAAATGCTTAGTCTTTTTACTTTATTACAAAGTTCTTTTTGAATTCTTTGCCTATATTTCTCGACCTAGTTTTTCTTCGTAACCTCACTGATTTTGTTCGTCTTTGAACATAATATTCTATTCACCTTCAAAATTTTATCCATCTCGATTTGATGATAGTCCATATATCGTCCGACAAACATTTGTGGTTACATATAAACATATAATCGTCGGGTCCACTCAATTCTAAGACCTCGCTTCGCTCTGACAAAGAGCACTGGAATGGATTTAATATTCGCCCCATGCTACAATAAGGGACACACACGAGTTTTCACCCTTTAACATTTAGAATTGTTATAATAAATACTAAACGAAGCCAAAATTAAATACAATATTAGAATGTATAATTTTCACTCTTTCAAAATTAGAATTGCTATAAACTAAACGTAGCTAGAATTAAATACAATATTAGAATTTATAACTGTATCAGTTAAACTTTTCCCCAGTGAAATAACAAGCTGAAAATATTTTACTTGTACCGAAGTTTCGAACTTTTAATAACCGGAATAAGATTTCAACACTAACATCTTGAATATTTTATTCGCAATGAATATTTGAAACACGTTTTAAATACATTTAAATTGTTAAATATTAAAGTTGAAGTCTGCGCACTGCACAGACGAAATTCTACTCATGTGGCAAATTTTGTGCGGAAGAAATATTTCAATTCAAATTCACGAAACTAATTAGTACGTAATTAAATATGTGGTAAAATTACCCTGAAACGAAATGAAAAGAACTCTCTAAAATAAAAGAAACAACACGATTCTTTAGGACGTTATTTAAATTATAATTAATTAATCTTCAAGGATTTACGAGTACAAATCTAATTTGCGTAGAGAAAATTGTTTCTCATAATATAATTTTAGGTAAACAAAAACCTATTTAATTTTAAGTGGTACAAAAACCTTCACCCAGGAGAAAGACATACGTTACTTTTAATCCCAGAAATCCCTTTGGAACGAGCTATATACGCGGGTGAGCTATAATCACAGAGCAGAATTAGTAGTTATTCGTTAACACATGTACAATAATCATTTTAAATGGCTTTGGCAAGACAGTTGCTAAACTCGCGCAGAATCACATGCAATCCTCACAGATGTGACTGAAGAGTGCGTTTCTTAGTAGTTTCTGCTCTTTTTCTCTTTTTTCCACCTCTCTTTGCGAGACGATGCAAAAAATAGGTCCAACATTTCCCTCAGAAGTATGCAACTTTTCTGTTTCGCAGTAAATAGATTAAAAAGTATCCAATAAAAGCACGATCGGACCAGCTCCGATATTCCGGACATGTCACTGCGGACGGCGTGTCCGCACCGCTTCGGGAAATGGCTACGATTTCACGCTTATTTCGGATGCCGTCTGAATTATGTGCTATAGCTATAAATAATTTTGTTCCAGTTTAGAAATTCGGACTTTATGAACTTCGGTTTGGACTGGATATTTGACACTGCAATTAGATATAATATGATTCCGATGTATTTATATGAAAACAATGAAAATTTATCCAAATAAATTGCAACAAAACCGTTTTCAAAAATACTACATGTAGCCTGCCATATTTATGTTTATATTTTCGTACAGTAAATTTTTTATATTCGTAATTGGACATGAATTGAGCCACATTTTATGACATGAGTTAGAAATTAAAAATGTATTCCCTGTCTTTGCCTTCCAAACAAAATTCCTCTCAGTCGCTAGCCAAATTTTTAGTAATTTCAATGTCCGAGTTAGGAAAAATTTCAATGGAAGTGCAATATCCTCCAGCGCAGTCGGTTCCGGCGGCCGGTGGGAACAGACGGCTGGTTTTATTTCCAAAATTCCAGTTATCATTCATTTTTAGAGCTATGTTTACTTAATTACTTATGCATATAGAGTTTACTTCAGATTGTCATGGTGAGTTATACTGAATGATTGGTAAACGATACGCGTGGTATGAAGTGTGAGGTACAGTCAGTTTCTTTAGCAGGAATAGACCTGACCTAATAACATTTTCCTCTAGATAAAAAGAGGGAGATTATAGTGTTGATGACTTGGTGTTTCATTTTGCTCAAAAACCCATGCTCTTAGACTCAGAGAGAATTGTGTGTTGCCAGTTTTGTTTGAGACGTCCACGATTTCTTTTTCATCGAAAGCCTATTAAGATACATATTTAGTATCCTTGTTGAGAGTATGGTTGAAATTATTTTATTTACTCTCAGTTTGATCTGATGTTCTATCATCACTTCTGGGAAGCACTTAAACATTGCAGATTCCTTGTCCAGTTATTCCCAGGATGAGTTACATGCACCACGTCACGGCGATTTTCCAAAGAATTCTCATTCACGAGTTGAACCAAATAATCGAAATAATAAAGCCTCTGAAAGATCTTAATTAAAAACTAGCTGACCCGGCGAACTTCATACCGCGATTTTTGAACGTGACGTATTTGACAGGCACGAACTATTTATATGGAAAAATAAAATTGTAGCTTTTACTATTCTATTTACAATTTCAACATATTTTGTCCTCGTTTAACCTTCTCTGTACTTCCAAAAATATTTCAAGACAAAAATTAGTCAAATTGGCTCGCTTAAATCGAATTTTAGCGAGACTAACGAACAGAAATTGATTTTGATTTATATTGATAGATCTATCAATAAACTTAAAATTATCTGATAAGCTTACATAAAATAATAAAGCTGGACACGTTTGATTAAAAAAAAAGGGAAGACAAGTCATATTCGGCACGTAATTTATTTAAAACGTAAGCCAGGAAAAATCTAGTAAGTGAAATAGTAAATGGAACGGTATCCATGCAAGTGCAATTTCCTCTAACGCAGTCCGTTCCGGAGGACGGTCGGCTTTATTTCCAAACGCCAGTTATGATTCACTTTTAGCTTTTGTGTTTGTAATCCATTAATATCAATTATATGCAATGTATTTTATAATTAGACGTGTTATTACTGATGGTTTGACTAATTTACCTGTGATGTGGTGGAAATAATGGCCTTTCAATAAAAGATTTTATTTTTATTTTACTTTGAGGCTATAGTGTCCCACTGCCTCTTTTGCAATCCTTCCTATTTTGGGCGATTGAGGTCCAGTCTTTTCGTATGTATGCTCCATCCTTGATCACGTTATCACTTAAGATCAGGTGAAACGTTGGTTAAATGTCCACTTAACTAATATATAAAAAATAGTTATTTATTTCAAAAGGAGATTTAATTTATAAGTATACAAACAAAAAGAAAATGAAGAAGAAATTAAATATGATTATAAAGAAATTATTGATTAATTTTGATAGGGTTTGGAAAAAAAAAATTGGTTTTGTCACGCCACCGTCTTAACTTTATTTTCCTTTCACAAAGTGTGACCTATTTCGCCAATATTGCTATTTACCGCTGACAGAACCTTGGGACAGGTCGACACGGTTGTCACCCTGATTAATGGATGGAAGTCACATGCACGTGACGTCATAGTATGGAATATGGTAGTGTCAGCGTTAGGATTCTATAACCATAATAAAATTAAAGGGATCGAGACGAATTAAGAAATAAATGGACATCCAATATATCCATCCATTTACATAGCACGTTCCCTCAAAAATAATATATTATCATATTTAATCGAATAGTACAAGTATATCACAATTTTTTCTAATATCCAGAAAAAAATACCTTGTGGAATATGTAATTGGACAACGGGTAACATATGTATATTAATATTATAAAAAACAAATATTATTTTTGTAACTTATAAACTCAAAAACTAGAACAATTTTAAAAATTCTTCTACCCTTTGAATGTTACATAATTTTTGAGTAAGGTAATTTTTTTATGAAAACCTCTGTTCATGCAAGGGTGAACAAAGCCGCAGGGCATTTGTAGTTAAAAATATAACCTCGGTTTGTTTACATAAACTCTCAGCGAAGCATATTATTTTTGACCCGTTTGTTAGCATAGGCGAGCGATACCCACAGAATACAAACTTCAATATACTTTATTCTTATAGCTGCAGGATTTCCACTCAATATCCTGTTAAATATTCACATCCTGGAGAGTAACCGGACAATCAAGGCTCGCTGAATCCGAAAGGAATACTCGAACAGTGATACAAACAACCCCTTTGAGAGCACAAAGGCTTAAAACTATGATTGAAAGTATTCACACTTTGTGAGTTTTTTCAGTTCAGACGTGTGTTTGAAAAAGCCACTTTTTCACTATGTTTTTATGCGAAATATCGTGATCCATCTGTCTGATTGCAGCAATGATCGCTAAGGTGCAAACATTGTCAATGAAAGATGGTGATGAAGAATTCTGCGATTTATAAATACTGTCATATGAAGAAGGTAATATAATATTTTTGTTCATTTATTATTTTTATGGTAGTGCAGACAAGCATGCGGTTCATCTGATGTTAAATGACTGACCGCAACCCATGACCATTTACAACCTAAAGTGTCGTACTTGCCTTGCAGGTGGAGGAAGGAAATGGGATGGGAAGAAAGGGGATAAGGAGAAGATTGATGAGCATAAAGATGGGAAGAAAAGTACAACAGTGAATACAGAGAAGAATGGGATGGGAACACGTCTGTGTTCTCATCCCATTCCGGAGAGACCTCCGTGCCCACGTTTACCATACGAAAAACAGTGCAATAATACTTCGCGCCGATTTTCTACTGGAGGAGTGGTAATTACACCGATGCGAATTTGGTGCAACGCTCGGCTCCCGCTCTCACTCTTTTATCGCTGAAGATGTTATGCAACGAAATTACCCTCTGTTGCCTCTTTCGATACCCTTTGGTAGAAACAGGGTGGCGACACACGTGTTTTAACACGTCACACGTTTAATTAAATAACAATTGAAGTGGTAAAACACGTAAGGAAATATTATAGGATCTAATACTAACTCATAAAAAATCTATACATATAATAAAACAGTAACCGAACCATTTCTGTACATTGAATATTTTTCAAAAATAATAATTGGTGTGCAATATGTATGTTCTATAGATACCAAAACCATGGTTAGAAATTTTTTTTTCTGTTTGTCTGTTTGTCTGTTTATCTGTTTGTCTGTTTGTCTGTTTGTCTGTTTGTCTGTTTATCTGTTTGTATGTGCGTCAATCACGTAATAACCACTGGGCAGATTTTAATAAAATTTCACATGCTGATAGACCAATATTAGGTGCAAATTATAGGCTACATTTTATTTGTAAAAAATATTTTAGGGATGGTTTTCCATACATGTAAACGGAGGGTAACAAAATAAATTCGCGAATATATCAATAAATGAGATGTCATTGGATAGGTCTTAAAAAATGAAATAGAGTTTTCAAAATGCGTTTTTTGCTAAAATAAATATTTTTTGAGATATACGCTTCTAAAGTCCTGAAAATGTCATACCACGTGACAATATGAGATTTTGGTAAAGTTGTGAACATGCCTTTTTATACTCTTAACGTATAGGTTAAGACGTTAAAACACTCAATAAATTCTCAAAAACCTTAAAAAAATAACTAACTTTCCGCCCGCAGCTTCGGTGGCGTCGGCTATAATTTTCTGTATTTTGAAGGGACGCGCGCAATTAAAACTTTGGTCAAACCTATTTCCACAGAAAATTATAAAAAAATTATAGACAGGCGCATATATATATCACCGGTCCTGCGACCATAATTTTTTTAAACTTTTGTTGTGCGCCTATAAAAAATACAGAAATTAGTAGCCCACGCGTGCGAAGCCGCGGGCGGAAAGCTAGTATTTAATAATTGGTGTAACAGGAACTCGCAAATATTAATTTAGGAAAAGGGTGCAAAGTGATCTGCCAACGCCTACTTTCTTGTGCTATAATGATGTATGTTTATGACAGAACGGTAGTGCTAAGTTTCACCCCTAATGAGTTCCTAAGGTGTATTTTTGAGGTATTATTATGAATGATAATTTGGGCAGTAGGCGGGCTTCATTTTTTATACACTATTTAAAAACTTTTTAAAGTAGGACTCCACTCAAATTATTGGAAAAGATTGATGATGTATGAAGTTTCTTCAATAAAGTCATTTAGAAGAATTACAATATTTTGATTAAGAATTATATACATATTCAAATTTTATACACAATACTAGTATTGTGCATTATATAGTTCATACATGGAAGGAAAGACACAAATAAAAAATAAGTGAAAATTATAGATTAGTACAACTTTTATAATTCATGAAACTCATTTTAAATATTAATCTTAACAACCTATTAATTAAAATACAAATTTTAAAACACAATTTTTTTCTAACGTTGTACAAAAATGAAAACTCTATATACAAACAATTTTCTTAATACCATAATCATACCATTTTACACTTCATACGATCATTAAAATCAATTTTCCTAATTGGAACTACACAATAAAAACCTCACTATGCTTCGTCGTAGCAAAAAATAGGCGGGTAGATGTAAAAAGGGAAAACGAACGAGTCAATTACACGTGCTATCGGAGAATTGATTTACAGACGCTGACGAGACTTTTTCTATAACGAAAAGGAGATAATTGAATGATTAATAGAGGCTTTATTTGATACGAGCTACGAATTGAGCTTGTTTTTCCTCGTTAGGATTATTTTATACTGTATTTGTAAAAGAATAGTAATAGTATACTACCAGGTACTGAAGTCGGTAAAGCATACCTTTAAAAATAACCGCTATCCCACCGATATGAAACTGATATAATAATCTATAATTATACCCTTAAATTCGGTACTTTAAAATATGAATATCGTAAAAGATGAAGACAAAGTTAGAAATAATATCGTACCCAAAATGATTGGCCTTTATTTTGGAATAATTCGATTTTTGCCTACGACATCTATACTTATTTTAAAAAGCTGTAGAGTTTTTTTCTCATAGTTATTAGTAGATCATATTTTAGAATCAATTATAATTTTTGTTTTTGTTTCAGATATATTCTTGAGTGGGTCCTAATGTAATTATGTAGATTAGAACACTCATTTAACATCAGAAATAATGCACTTCGAAGACCTCATGAGAAAAGGAAGGATTTACAGCGAAAATGATAAAAAAGTAGAACTGAGAGGATATACCTATAGACAGATATTCTGTTGCAGTTTTGGCAAATGCTTCAATAAACAAATCTGGACAACCAAAATATTGATTAATAATACCTTCCAACTAAATAAATGAAGAAAATAATCATTAAAACATACCAACAAAGCGCAAATCTTTATATAAATTGTACCGGGAAATGACTGGAAAAATTTTGACCAGTTTACCTCAACTAATGAGGCTGACGTCCGAAATTACTCCCCTAAGCTGGAACACAAAATACATAGAATAGATTTTGTTTGTGTTTTTAAGATGTAAAAAAAATAATTTGTACAACTATGCGTAAAGAAAAAATAGGCTTAAAACACCATTTTCAGTTCAGCGCTAATTTATGTTGAATTTTTTTTCGACTTTAGGTTCTCAACATCTTCTTATATTATGAAACAATTAAAAAATAATGTAATTTTGTGAATAAGAACGCTTTCTTAACTTAGTTGCAATTCATTTTAATTTCACATTCATTTGTTTTTTCTTACAATTAATATCACAATACCGTCTCCATACCTCTAACATTTTAACTGTACAACTTAACACAACAGACGTTGTGATAAACGATTGACGCAATGACTTGAAAAAGTGACGCCCCAAACGGCCGGCCCTCCCACTAACGATGTCTATTATCCACTGGGCCATAGCATTCGATTTTATATTTGCGGTAACATTTAGGAATTTTCCATAATAATTGAAGTTACATTTCATAATAATAAGAGAAATGAGTCTTGTCTTTATTTGTTAGAGGCTTTTGTTGTCAAAAATGCTATCAATATACGAGTAAGAACGAAGAAGGATTAACAATCGCTGTAGTGTTGTCTTTAACTATTTTTTGCCTTACTTTGATGTATCTCACTGCCCATTATATTTTTGTTTTCGTCATATGCAAATTTGTACTTCTGTCCTCCACTTATCTATCTAAATCTTATATGACATTTCTGAAGGCGTCCAAGACACAGGCTTGGCCTAGTTTGGAGCCTATTGTAATGTGGATATTAGTCAGAAATAAATAAATATTATTCAGGAAAAATTCGTGTTTTTGTACACATAAATACTACTGGACTAATTTCACTAATTCTTGTATCATTAAAACTAAATCTTAACTGAGTGACACAAACTATATTATTTTGATTTTCAGTAATTGTTAAACTATTAGAAAACACAATTTATTCTTTCCATATTCATAAGAAACTTTGTATACCATGGAATTTATTTTCCAACGATCCTATTATTTATATTATTTTCTTTGCTAGGGCAGGTTTCCCTACTCAAACGTGACACTTATATGACCATAAATTGGATATTGCACCTTTAAATTTGGTCCTTCCTCCCCTCAAAAATTGGATTTTTTAGGAGTTTGAAGCAAAAGGGGGAGTTATAGTCTGATACGTGACCGTATAGTGATTCAGGCAATATTATACGACACCTGTTTCTCATATACCGAAATCCAATGCTTAAATCACAGTATTACTGATTTTTATTCATTAAACTATGATCTATATTAATGTACACTTCAATGTAAAGAACTGTCAATGTCAAGGTTCAAGCGAAAAAATTGCACAATTGTTAAGTTTTGTTGGAACTTTGTTAAAGTTTTTTTAAATATTTCTTTATTTGACTTCGTTAGTAGGTACAAGCACAATTCGTTACTTAAGTAAACTAAATTATAAACTATATATGTGACAAATTTCATCCAAATTCGTCGAGTTAAGTGTGTATTAATATGACGAGAAGCTATAGCTAAACGTGATATAATGGCGTCAAGTAATTACGCTAATCCTCTTACAGCGTTGTTTTGATATACAGCATAAAATATTTAGCCTTGATTGCAATGGCTAATACAAAAAAGTGCTTTTAACTCGATAAATCCACGCATCCATCACTTTGTTTATAGCTGATAACTTTGAACCAATTGCTTGTTTAGGATCTTTGTCGGTGTTGAGAAATAAATCATATAAGCGACCTTCATTCATCAAAATTCAATACGAATTCGATTTATTATTTATTGTGGATGTTGTTTAGTGTTTGGGGGAACTATTATAGTATTTGAGTAAATGATAATGCTGGTATTTATTAAGAAATGTTTTATTTGTTTATCGGTCTTTGATATCAATGGAACTGTGTATTATTCAATTAAGTTTTGCTATTAATTTAGTGGACAAATATATATTATATGTGTAGATTTTTTACGGATTGGAAGAAAATATAAAAAAACATACGATATCAATTAAGTAATGCAAAGGTTTGTAAATTTATTTTACGTTTGACTCGATTGGCTCAGGGGATATGGCAATGGTCTATTGCACTGAAAGGTGAGGGTTTAATTCCCACTAGTAAAAATTATGATGTGATGAAATTAATAATTATCTACTATAGGTGTCGTAGTATTAAATGTCCAGGAATATTTATGTATTAATACGACAAAATAAATAAATACTGTTAAATACATGTAAGGGAAATTACGATACACAGTTTGATTAGAACATGAAACCATGCTCAAACTGCCAAAGTCTATTTCAATATTTAACCAAATATATAATCCCCGATCACAACAGTATCAAAATTCATCCGGGAACCGATTTTAGAAATACAATTTCTCAACACCAATATCGGGGGATCTTAAACGACGAACATCGTTAGTGCAAAGATGCCTCATTGGATTAATTAGTTGAAATGAAATGAAATGTTTTATTTGCATGAATATAGTATGCAGAAGTACCCTTATTGTTTAAGACACTTCTTGTTTTCGCGAATATTTTGAGTTTGCCGCCTTCTTCCCAGTTGCTCCTTTAATCCTTTAACTATGTTAGAGGGAAGTATTCAACGCCCCGGCGCTTCTTATGAATAGTTAAGTAAGGATTAATAAAATTATACTGCAGGTTGTAGGATAAATTTATTGTGCCGCTGTTGTAAGCTTACGGGGTATGAATAATTCCAACAATGTTTGAGATAATTTCTTTATTACAAGCGTGTACTGCTTAGACATACTAATGATCTTTTAGGTGTTCTGTATTATTCACTGCTTATAAAGCAATATAATATTAATTAATATTTTTTGTTTCATTGCTAAATGAATAAAATGTATTTCGTATTTATGTACATAGTGATATATTTTTATATTTTCAAAAAACAAAATACTATTGTAAGATAATGTAATTTATTTATTTACTTATTTGAAACAAAGTGATTTAATAACTAGAAGTATGTGCCCTGTTTTTAAATTACTAAGAGAGTCGCATACAGGACTTTATTGTCGACGTATACTATTATATACACGTAAACATACGAACACACTATTAATACAATACACTCAAAACGAATTCGTTACCATAGTTACAAAATTTACGCCCAAATAAAAACAGAATCACATACAAATCTGCAAAGGGACCGCGCCAGTTATTAAACAGTAATTAATACTCTGTTTTTGTGTCACTCATATGTGGCTGCACAAACGTGTGAAACATTTTGCACGCACCGAAGGTTCGTCTTTGTCGGCTTAATTTTGGTGACATAGAATAAATTATGCAGACGTGACTTTAATGTCAAGTTTGTTATAGGACTCTTTTAAATTCAGTGCTCGGGTTGTATATTTAATTTTATACTGTAAATATAAATAGGTTTGTAGAATAAAGGTTAAATAAAGTTATGAATATAGTGAAAATATGGTTAATGAATTTGATAATTTATAGGCTTACTATGTGTTCTGTGCTACTTATTTTATTACTACAAATATTTCCATTTCTGTGCGTTGTTGTTATATTTTTTAACATCTTATTTACAAAATCTATTTAGAAAACTTATACAATTCAGGGGACAATTTCAAGCTTGACTATGAACTTTGGATACTAAAGACACATCTGTTTTATTAAATAATATTGTTTTATTTAATCACTGACTCACAAAAAGTAGCTGACACATGGACAGTCAGTCATTTCGGCGACACGTTTGTGGTAAAAACACATGCCTTTTCTTTGACAAAAAATTAAAGCCGACCATTCGTACTGATTGCTACCGAATATAGAGTGATGACATAATAATATGATTACCGCAGTTTTGTTAATCTATGTTAAATGAAATTAATCATTTTAATCATCATAAGCATATTACGTCTATTACTTTATACAATTCCCCTAATGAATTACATGCATAAAAGTATATACAAATAAAAAACATATTCTTCAGTAGTTATATGAAAAGCGAATTTTACATAGCCAATAAACAGAAAAAAAAACTTTCTGAAATTCGCTTTTTAATTTGAAATGTGAACCGTATTCCATAGAAATACTATTCACGTTCAATGTTAATATAAAGGACTATTTATACAGCATAACATTTCGTACTCAGAATAAAACATTGCAGTTACCTTGAAATGTTGTATTAAAATGAATAATTTACGTATTTAAGGTTCTCAGAACAAAATATAGAACAATTATTTGTTTTTTAAGAATGGCTTTTGTTTTTGTCACCACGTATGCCGCCATATGGTTAGAGACAAAGGCGATAATATCTATGACAGATGGAAGCCGACACCATAAAGTTTTAACTACTTTTCAATGTTTACTTTGTCTTTTAGTAATTATTTTGATAATGGATTTATTGTTCTGGAAAGGTCTGAAGTAAAACAATCTTTACAGAGAAAAATCAATGCTATTTTGAAATCTGTAACACGGAACGCAATAGAATTACAATGATAATTGAATGAATAATGTAAATGGATTTAGAGGCAAAGCATTCAAATAAAAAAAAAAAGAGAAGAAGTGGGAGGTAGTCTGGACCTTGGAAAATAGTATAAAAGTCCTTAGGATGCATTAGCGTGATTGTGAATGGTTTAAGGATACGTACTGTAGGTGTGTGATCTATGGTGGTTACTGATACTTCTTATACTTAATCTAATTATGGTTAAATTGTAGTGTCTAAATACGTGGTAGTGTGTTCTCTACAGGCAAATTCCAAGTAACACTGGATACTTACATGAACCATTTCGGACACAACCATGTAGCGGCTAGCATTATTTAATATTGATTTTGGCTTTCATTTCTCATTTAAGTTTCTAACAGAATAGTATCATCCCTACATCGTATAAAACAAAGTCGCTTTTTCTGTCCCTATATCCTTTTGTATGCTTAAATCTTAAAAAATACGCAACGGATTTTGATACGTTTTTTAAGAGATGGAGTGATTCAAGAGGAAGGTTTACATGTATGATAACATCCATGAAATAGTGGAGAAATATAGTTGTGCGTAATTTTTTAGGTCTCTAATGCAATGTCGTTAATTATAATTTTTTTCCGCTTACATCGCAAGCGCAGGCTGAACCCTACGAGATTTATAAAATAATGAACTAATTTTACAATAAATACAATACAAATACAATAAATTTGAAATATTTGGCAACACAACTTTTCAATATTATCCATATCAAACATTTTCAGGAAGACACAATTTACAATCACCCCAATTTACACAGCAACATTTGTAAAATCGTACTCTTTAAATACAAATTCACAATCCTTCAAATAAAAGCTTGTTCCTTAATCACGGTCACTGCGTGCAGCCAGCCGCACTCCAACCAACGAGGTTTTTTTAATGTTCCTTTAATTTTAAATCAAGATAGAATCGTCAAACTTTTAGGGCTGAAGGAATTTAAATCGAAAAACTTGATGAAGAATACCGCCTTGGGCTAGATTTGAAAGCGTGATCCTTAATCGGAATTCTGTGTTCCTTTTTACTGAAATTTTCTTTGAAATTGTGTCAATTGGCATTATTTTCGCCAGTTAATTGAAACTTCTATTTGACCCATAATATTTTGTATAATACAATATTTTATGAGCACAGTAGTCTGATTCTGGTTTTAGTTATGGAGCATTTGTTAAATATTGATTGATTTTTTTATATATAATTTGTTCACATTTCCATTTGATTACTTTATTATTGTATGTAGTAAATTATAGACAGGTCACTCAATTTTCATTCTTTAAACTTCTTATTTACAGTAAGTAGATAGTATTTTTCAGTTCTTAAATTATTCAACGTGCATATATTAATTTTAAAGTCAAACCTGTAACTACGTCATTACGATAATATCCGATCGAGGATTATGTTTGTTATTTACGGAGGCACAACACTCAGAAATATCTATAATTACAGCACCAATTAAATTCGGAGAACTCAACCCAGCATTCCACGATGGTAACTGATAGACTTAGTAATGTCGACCTTCCGAATTCCGAATCCGTGGCGAAATTAAACGTTTACAAGGTCGTAAATTATTCTGAAAGTTTATCGCTAGTGAATATTTATTACGGACGTAATTAGGTTGCTGTGGAAATAGATGATGGTATATTTTGTGAATGATTATAATGTCCGAGCAAATTTCGGACATTACTAAATATATATAAAGTCTACACGCAAACATGACAACATGAATCGAATAGCTGCTAAAGAACCAACGGCTTTACGTTCTTAGAGACACTACGATGTACCTACAATCACCTGCCTTATAGCTTTGGACTGCCTCTATGATACACGGGACCGAAAAAAATGTTATTGCGATTTTTCTAACAATCTAACTAGCAGCCCTTTGTCTGGACGTTCGCAGTGTTGGTCCTGCGCTTGATCTTTCTCCGGTATTGTCGGTCTGCCGTCACATTTGATTATGAGAGTAAAAGAATAGAGAGTAGAACACTTGTGTTTGCGCACACACTCGTGCACTATAATATCTCCTGCTTATCTGGCTAGTCTCTATTGACGTTGACAACCATGATCGATATTGATTGGGTAGGCTATACATAGGGCTGTTACGGTTTATAAAATCACAATAATAATCAAATTAAATAACATAAAAAACTGTGTAATATTTCTCACATACCATGTTATTATTAAATTTTAAAACGCCAATATTTTCTAACTCATAACTTTTCAATTTGTAGTCAGACTATATGCTAGGTCATACAGCCTCTATATTCTATGAACAAACAAAGTTCAGACGGCGAACGTCGGGGAAACACTTAGCAATATTTGCTCAGATCACAAGCTTATTTGTAATAGAGCCGTTTGTCTAGTAGCTGTATCTGTTGAAGAGTGTTTGAGCAGAGGCTGTTTGATTAGTGTTACACGCTCATTTATGGATTATGTATTTGCAACTTATATGGACTCACTTTCTTACGTTATATTGTAAAAACCTAACGTCGATTAAGGCAACGCGATTCTTATATTTTCTATTAGTATACTATCGAACTACTACTATATTAACGACAAATAATACTTTATTTACTTGCAAAAATTACCATTTATAGGAAGCTACAATATTAGTTCATTAATTAAAAAAAAATTATAGACAGCCCAAATGTCACAAGTTGTATCATATTTAAAACAAAATTTAATTTGGAATTTGTCTCACTCAATGACCTGTACCCCGAAACAAATAACTCAATAAAAAAATTAAAATTTCCCATCAGTGAATTATTCGATAAGTAAATAAATTATATTTTAAATAAGTATAATTTTTGTATTTTTTTTAAACATCTAACCTTACAACTTTCACATTCTACTTATTTTATAATCAGTATAAAACGTTTTTTATTCATGTTCGTTCTAGATTCATTAGCCCATAATAGGTAGTTACTTTACTACTGCATCTAACCCTCACAAACTTTTTGAATAAATGATAATCGAGCATGTTAATCCAAAGTTACAAAGTGGAAAGTTAGATGAAACTTAAGTAATCGCTTGTATAATTGCGTCTCATGTTTAAGTAACCGCGGACTAGTTCTAATATAACTTACTAAGTAAACGTAATAAGAACGTCTCTACCATATATGATCTCATCAGAGAACTGATGTCTCGTTATAATTAAAACAATTTGATGTTGGGTGGTTATTATGATAACGTGACTTTAAATTTTCGGGAAACTAAAGCAGCGCGGTTGTACCGCGGTTGTAAGGCGTTTGTATGGCGGTTGTGTGCGTTTTCAACGCTTTATAAATTCCTAGCCGTACTAACAGTACTATGGTATTTTACATTTGGAATAGGCAAACTATTGATGGTCAATTATATGATAAAATCCCATATCATACTAGATTCTTGATATAAAAACGAAGGTTGAAGGTTGTATAGCAGGCGCGTTTTCTGTGCTTTCCAAACGCTCCAACTGCCTTTTTGTATGTTATCTTACGTTTTATAATGATTAAATGTTTTTATAAATAGAACAATGAATACCTTTATTTCACTAAACAATTTATAGTGATATTAGTTAATCTGATTTGAAGTCAAATAACAGAGAGAACTCTTTCCCAGAAAATAAAATCGTCGGCAACATTTTGTGATTTCATGTTTTAACAAGTATCTATAATATGTCATCTTTCTGTGCAAATGTCACTTGTTAGTTTTAACAATATATATTCCGTTTGTTGGAAATACACAAGACAATACCGGTAAACAAATCAGCTAATATTTCTCCAAATCTAGACCAAAACTTCGAGACACGAAACTCGAAACGTTAATTTCACCCACGCATTGAAACTTATCCAACCGTCGGAATTATGCAAAAACTTCGTAAAACACGTCCTTTATATTAAACACAAGTTATACAGGGTGAACATTTGAAGTGGGTTTCAAACATTCAAGACAAAATCCTAAACTATGAGGAACCAAAAAAGTCTTAATGACGGAAGTAAAAACTACATCATTGGAATTTTAAAAAAATAATTTACCAGCCAGGTATCAGATCACCGGTATTGCAATTAAACAAACCGTCCCTATTATTTGGGCTAAATTTAAGAATATACTTTATTTTTCCTGTATAATAAACAGGTAAAAATAAATATTTTTCACAATATGTCTTCACATATCTAAAAACATCCTGTATAAAGACAATGTTTCACATGTACATTCAAACAAGGTATCATTCGCGGAGAGAATTTAATTTAACAAATTAGTTCAGTAACAATAAGTTCGTAAACATGAAGGAATTTTGTTCATTATTTTTATTTCCTGTGCATGAAATTATTTTTCCCTCTGATTGTTAAACCATTCGTTCAGCATTTCTCTTATTCAGAATCATTTTTTTGGGAATAAATGAAACAGAAAATTTCAATATGTATGGTACTGAAATGAATTAACTATTTAGTTTAATAGTACAAACACAATTTATCCTGCAGAAAATTCTAGAAAATTCAATTAATTTTCCCAAAGTCATGTTTTTGTAAACATTCAAATTTCGAACGGTTCTTCAATAAAAATCATTCCGTTAACAATAAATGTTTCTTCATAATTAATTAATTTCAAATCTCCAATCATTACGTACGTCCGATAATCCGTTCGCCCGATAACCGGACCACACATTTATCGGACTAATTAAATACAAAGGCAGCCCGGTAGAACATAAGTCAGGTATGGCGATAAAGAGTAATGTACTCGCGTCAAATAATTTACAGATATCGGAACCTTGGGTATTTTGCATAAAGATATACCGTAGTAAGCAATTAAATGCGATTAAAAGCAATGGATCTATCTATATTCTGTACTAATAATTTAAAACTTATTTCTTTTTCTTTTTTTATTTATTTTTTGTTTGAACGCAGTGAAGAACTACTGATACGATTTGGAAGAAACTTCTTGTGTTAAATAGACTATGAATCGAAGGCTGTAAAATATCTAGATACATAACGTTTCATAATATGTAATTATACATACAAATAATTCGATTTGATTTGAAAAAGACTATATGTTGTATAAGATTATAATCTATTATCTTATTTGTTACATGTTTTGAGAAATAGACTTTTCAGTCACTTATGCAAAGGTATTAATATTCTTTTTGTTTTATTGATTGAAAGGCTTACATTTTGCAATGTGCTGTATTAACCATTCTCTATTCATTCGTTAAAAATAGCCTTGACAAGCAGTCTATTAACAGTCTGAGAAGAAATTAATTTAATTTAATGGAATACATTAATGGAACTAGTAAAACCGTATATATTTGCCCTTAGCTTGTAGTTTTACAACGATCAAAGTTAGCGAGCGAAGACCGCGCCTACACAAACAGAATGTAATGTGTTTACCCTTAACTCTAAACAAAAGTTGTGGGAAGGATATATTCGTATGCCGCATAATCGTTTCCTTAATATACATTCATTTCATTTGCGAACGGAGCATGAAATTATACAAGTACTAGCGACCCGCCCCATCTTCGCACGGGTGCAATGCTGATAATACATACACTACAGAAAACTGTAAACGGTGTATATAAAAATTAGTACATTATTTTGATAAATCTCGTGGGGTTCAGGCTGTGAGTAATGTAAGCGGAAAAAAATTGATAATTTACGACATCACTTTAGTAACCTCAAAATAACAGTATTTCTCCAAAATTTAATGGATGTTATCATACATACACACCTTCCTCTTGAATCACTCTATCTATTAAAAAAACCGCATCAAAATCCGTCCAGTTTTAAAGATTTAACCATACGAAGGGACATAGGGATAGAGAAAGGGACTTTGTTTTATACTGTAGTGTTGCTAGTGTAGTGTTGATGAATAACTAGCGCGCTAGTTATAAGAATATACGTCGTAATTTGATTTGTTCTAATAAAAATAAACAGTACTTAAGCTTATAATTGTGTAGTAAATTGATGATAAGATATGCAAAATTTCATAAACAAAAACATTTAATCAGGGATGTAGAACCAACTAGAATATAATTTTATTTTGAAATGGCTTACTGATAGAGTACGATAACTTCTGTATTTTTTATCAGAATGTATAATATTTTAACGAAAACGTGGTAACTGAAGCAAAAGTTATGTTTTCCACTCAGATGAATGGTTAGAAAAACGCAATTCTGCGCGCAAATTCATCTTGATATTATATCTACGGAAATTGAAAAGCTTTGAAATTTGCATTGTGATTGTATAAACAAGACGTATCGAAACAAAAACAAGAAGGTATATTTAACTCATAGATAGAAAGTGAAGAAATTTAGTTATGGCTATTGTTAAAAAATAGTATTTTAGTGGTATGTCTGTGACTAAGATGAACGTAAATTATAAGCTACGTAATAGAAATAACTTACTGACTGCCTCATTAGTATAAAACCTCGGGTTCGATTCCGGAGTAGAGGCAAAAAATATGTTTTAGGGATTTTTCTAACAAAATGTCTCAATAGCAGCCCTAAGTCTGGAAGTGGGTAGTGTTGGAATTCCTCCGTGCCTTGGAGCAAAGTCGTCGATCCTGCGCCTGGTCTCTCTCCGGTCGTGTCGGTCTACCGTCCCATCGGATTATGAGAATAAAGGAATAGAGAATGCACCTACACCTACCACTATAATATCTCTTGCATACCTGGCTGATCTCTGTTGAGACTGGACACCATGACCGCAATCATTCGGAGAGACATAATATAAATAAAGTTAATTTACCTAAAAATATGTTTCGTACAATCTTCCATCGTTCGTACAAACTTGGATAAAGTGGTGGATGTCAAAAACTTCGCAACCCTGAGGGAGAGATAAATATTCATAAGCTTAACTTGGCAAAAGTTATTTTCAGTATCTGTCTGCTTGTAATGAAATGTATGACCCATTGCTGGATTAAATATATCTCGGAACTAACTCAAACATTGATAGTTCGTATTAAGACGTGACATCTGTCATCATTTATCTTTTTGATAGGACAATATGGAATCTCGAAGTAGGGCGTGGGGAGGATATATTTATGTTAGTGATTTTTTCTCTGAAACAGTTACATGCGTACAATGGATACATTCATAGGAATGTAATGAATGCCCATAGGGGCAAATGCAAAGTCTAAAAAATTCTGTGCTTACCCCGTCTAAAAATGAAGAATACAATCTGGTTCCTATAATATGCTTTTCCCTTAGTTGTCAGAAATCAAGCCGACAAACAATTTAAGCCTATCACGCTACTGATAATATCTACACTAGGTTTTATTTGTTTAATAAAATAATCTTGTAAAATACATAATTTTATACACAAACAATATATTTAATTAACAGCTGAGACAATACATAAATACTCAGCGAGAAGACAATATTAAACTTCAAACGTAAGATACAATCTGTAGCGATGCGTCAAATATATTGTATAAGCACTTCTCATGAACCGTACATGAACAAACTTCCAACAATGTTATTCTCTTCAGCTACATGGAACTTTCTCGTAAAAACAAATATCGAGTTATAACAAACGCGTCTTTAGATATTCACATGGTATAAGTTGTCGTAAAAATTTATAAAGTGTATAAAATAAAAAGGCTGCGGTTTTGCCACAAAAGCAGAACGTGTTTAAAAATTCAAACGATATAAATTCGTAGACACCCAGTGACTAGACGCTATTACAAACTGCATTAGATTTTACGCTCCGCTCACTTGCTTGAAACCACAGAAGCGGTGCTTGAGGATTCACTGTTTTAAGAAAATATAGATCGTTGTCATGTATGACATACCATATCCTCTATCTATTATTATATAGAAATTGGTTATCATTTTATGAGCTCCGTACCTAAAAGGTAAAAACGGAACCTTATTACTGAACCCCCGTTATCTGTCCATCTCTCTTTCTGTCTGTCACCATGCTGTATCTCATAAACCGCTAAAAAGTAGAAATTTTCACAAATTATATAATTCCATTGCAGCAATACAAAAAATATATGAAGAGGGGTCTGGTACGGAACTACGGACTCGTACTAAGCTGCTTTTTCTTTTATCTTAAACCTCTTAGAAGCTGACTTATGTCTTTTATTTTAGTACAAACACTCTCCAGTCACATCAGAATATTTCAATTGGACGTTAAAAAAATGGTTATGCCATAAATAAAATAATATAAATCCTTTTGCTTATGATAAGATCTTGAGAAATAACAACATCACTGAAAAATAGTTATTTTTATTTATTGAACTTCAAAGAAAGAGCACGGTGTAGTTTTATTGACCGAGCAAAGCAAGGTCTCAGGACTTGGATTGCCGGAAGATTGTATGTTTATAACACGTAAGTATGAAAAAAGTTTCCGACGATAATTTATTTATTAAATTTTAGAGGCAAATAGTAAAGACGAAATGAAATGTCTAGTTTGAAGATGAGCGAAATCCGAATGTGGTGTCAAATGAAAGGTCTTGATTTGTACATTACAACGCGAGGTCCAGCTCTGGGCGAGCCACTAGTATACGAAAATAAATTCCATTTTGGGCTTTTTTGTATATACTAGCTATTCCGACTAGCGTAAGAAGTTCCTATGTTATATAGCCTAAAGACTTCCTTGATTGATGGTTTACCTAACACGAAGATTTTTTTCAAAATGAAACAATTATTCCTGAGATTAGCGAACAAAAAAATAAACTATATGTTATTAGTGTAGTTTTAATATAAGCAGTCGTTGTAATACTTTGTGACTAATTGACAAAAAATATTTTTACCTTAGAAATATTCTTAAATGTTCATACTTCAATTACTTCGATATATGAATTCTCCCACACCTAAGAATTTGATCAGTTCTGCAATCAGATAGAAAAGTCCAACAGTCGATCCTCCTAAGCCCGCCAACTTTTTTAATTAACAATACCGAGCGAGTTTTCCTTTATCCCGTTTCTTCATATTATAAACCGAGAAAATTAAGTGAGATGAAATGAGTAGTGAGTACTGTATTGTTATTGGTGTTAATAATAACGAACTATTATATATTCTTACTTTCTAAACGTCACCATCCCCTATATTAGTTTAATGCGATGATAAGTACATTACTTTTGAAATAAAATTAAACATTTTGTACCTAATTCTTATTGTATAAACGCTATTATTTTTTTAAAGAAATAATAATAGGCTAGACCTAACTTTGTAATGTATAATCGATACCAAACTCGGTTGTATTCTATATTATCGTCGGACAAAGATTTTATACAAACATACAATCACTCGGTCATCTCGACTATCTCATAACTTATTTTATAAAAAAGTCAATTTAATAGGTTTTGACAACGGCGATTTCTTAATAAAGGCACATTTAAAAGAACTTCTATATGTTTCAATCCTTACTCTTTACTTTTTACTTTACTCTTTCAGGCGCAAATTTAAACTAAAACTATGAAAGTTGAGGGTAAGGAAAGGCAGTAATTGCCTTTATGACTGGAACTCAGACGTAATGAGCACTTCGGAAAGCTCTTTAAAATCCCACTTTCTTCCTGTCTCTTTACTCTCTTAAATTAGATCTTTAATACCGTTTTATGGGGTCCTTTTGAATGCAATTCGAATGACAAATTCTGGTGGACTTATGGTTATTTGAAATTTCACTAATGAGGACAATTGAAAGTACTCTTGTCGGTTTGTTTTGATTTCTGCTCAACATTTAATTTTGAAATTGAAAATAAATTGAAATGATTTATTGTCTAACAATATTAAACAACTTAACTTATATGCTTTTTACTACCTTTTTCTTTATTGTGAGATGCCAAAGATTTGGTTTTTCTCCATAAAGAAATTTCGAGGAATAGTGGTTCAGTGTATTAATATAACAGAGTTTTGTGC
Source organism: Phoebis sennae (assembly GCA_001586405.1). Classification (NCBI taxonomy): domain Eukaryota; kingdom Metazoa; phylum Arthropoda; class Insecta; order Lepidoptera; family Pieridae; genus Phoebis; species Phoebis sennae. Next base: position 679,743 of record LQNK01001100.1, on the reverse strand, counting down.
CCTAGAGGGTGTGGATTTGATTTCCACAAGTAAAAAATTATTATATGACGAATATTGTATTGTTATAATACTATCTGGGTATTAATTTATCTTTATTATGTAACAATAAAAAAGTATGGTTATCACCTATCTTGTTACATATTTATTTTACGTACCTGTAAACTGCTTTAAGCTTTGCTTTGTTTTAAGGAATTTAAGGGAAAGAGCGGAGTTTTGGGGGGCAAATATATATTTGTATATTTATTTAATTTTTTGTATATTTATTTAATTTATGATCAATCCAAAAATCGCATCGAAATCTAACAATAAATTTGTCATTTCAGTCTGAATAAATATCTATAGGATTTCTATCGTCTACAATTTACTTAAAAGCAAATAAGTACTTAGTTTCGACGCCATTACATTTTCCATAATACCCTTGAACCTTTCAACTATCATTATCTTAAGATGTCTGAAATATTGAGATTCGATACTAATGCCTGCAAAATAATGGGCTTTCGTGAATATTGAACTTGCATTTGTATGTAAATTCTTTAAAGGTTTATGAACCGTCAAAACTCTTATTCATAGGAATAAAATGTATTGAAATATTTATTTAATATGAAAGGGCAGATAATAGTACTAATAATAAGATTTAATAGTTTTGACTATGTTGTGTTTAAAAGCTTTTTTAAATCAAATATTCTGCAAATCAATAATTGTACAAAAAAATGTCTACTTCGATAGTATGGGTACGGATCAAAAACACGAATTATTATGATATTTTCGTTTAAAAATAATTTTCCTACCTTTCATATAAACAATTACAAATCCCTGTCTATAAAGAACTAAGAAACGTGGATCCAAACGGATTACGTAACGTAATGTATGCCACAACATATAGGCTTATTGTAATGCTCCAGCGCTCAAACACTGCCAAGGCTTTCCGTATTAAGGCCGGGCTGGGTTCCAACGTCTTGTATCACGGCGTACAATTTATAACGTCCCTTATGAAGTCACTGAATGATTAAGCTATCGATGCACGTGGGGTAAATTGCTTTAGTTGGCCGGTGTCTGAAATAGGCGAGCGATCGGGCTTGTTTATCCTGCTAATATTGTAATTGCGAGTTTGTGAGGATGTATGTTTGTTACTCTTTCACGCAAAAAGCACTGAACCGATTATGATGAAACTTGGTATACATATAGGTAAGGTTAAGAATAACATATAAGCTACTTTTGATCCCAGAGTTACGCGGGCGAAACCGCAGGGCGCAGCTAGTTTTCAAAAAATGTTGATAGAACGAGCTTGACTTAAGGGAATAGTAAGTAGTAGTCAAGTATTAATTATACGGAAAAAATAAATATTATATTGTTATTTCTTTGTTATTTTCTATATACCAATAAGTAGCATTATAAAAAGTCAATGTCTTTAAAAGTGATCGTAGAAATATATGCGTTGTTTACGCATATATTTATAATAATGGTTAAGAATAATTTCAAGAATTCTTATTCTATAATTTTTGTGTCTAATCTATTTCAATAGGTTACACATCTAGATTTATAACAGAAAAATATTCACAAAGGTTAGGACACACACACTTTTTCACATCTCTACTAAAACGCAGTATAAACGTAAATAATTCTAATGATTTCACAACAGTTTAACAGCAATTATATAAAAGTCTGGACAGTGTTATCTTGGCAAATGCAATGCTACGTGGAAATACATAATAAACAACTGTTTCCCGTGAAACGTTTAATAAAGACATTGAGCATTTTGCAATATCAAAGTTATATGACTGTGAAGTTTCATATTGAAATGAATTTTATGAGTACGGTTTCCTTGATTTTATTATTATATTTATTCGTATCTATCATTTGCGAGTTAATTTAAAATTTGTTTATGAGACGTTGATTTTAATAACAGCATAACCAGATGTGTTATATTTAATCAAATACGTAATGACTCTGTAGAAATAAGTTTTCTATTTATTTATTTTAACATTGTAGATGAAAGAAATAAAACACACATAATTAGTAAAGCGACAGAAGTGAACGAAAAGAATTTTATCACGTTCGAGATTTTAAATATAAAATCTTACTTACTTTACTTTACTTAATAACTGCGGAGGCGCTGAAACCCGTCATCGTCAGATTAATGATAAATAAAACTTTGTCAGCCATTTATATTTCACTCTTAATCGAAGATAACCTATCGAGTAACATTCCTTATATTTCGTATTGCCCTGAAATCGGTAAATTTATAAAACCTCCTAATAGCCTCAAGCTTCTTAACCCATTATACAAAACACAATATAAATATGCAAAGTCACGTCGAAGGAAATTCACGTCAAAAATTTTCCGTATAAAAACAACATTTCAACAGCTATTATCTAAAAATGAACGCAATAAATCTACAATTATTCCAGATTCGAGTGTAAAACAATAAAATGTAATGCTCACCACTTCTATTTGTGCCAGTTTAGTTCAGATTAATGGGAAATCTCGTTAAATCGTTGAGTGTCTGTTAAAAACACCTGTCTTCCAGAAAGCTAGTTATATGATCGTGTTATGACTTTGTTTACTGGTCTGGATGCGGATTTAATGAATATGTTGCGAAAGAATTTGTATACTATCGAATAATGCTTCTATGAGTTAAACCTGATTTACTAATTTCAGTTATACTGTCCCTTATTTCAATCAGAGTTGTAGTTGTGGGGGGAGTATTGTAGCGTCACATGACGACACAATTCCTGAATCACGATGTTGAAATATATATATATACATATATATGGTATACATATGGTATACATACCACTTCCACACATTAATCCTAGCGGCCGGCCAGTCCTGTGGTTCGAACTGGTTAGGGATCCTCCCTTTTCGTGGGAGAAATAATACTATCTTCACAGTGGCCATAATATGACGCCACAGTAGTATAAAAAATATATGTTTAGTTATTCGATTACGATGTTACCTTTTGATCACTTCTTTATAGACTAATGTTAAGTATTCCGTCTAAGACACATGCGCCTAAAAGCTTTCCATAGTTTCAACTTTTTTAGTCACAAATGTTTTAAAACCAAAAACTTTCGAGACAGTTATTATTTGAACTCACACTCCATTATGTATTCTTTTAATACAGCCAGTTAACATCAGAATAATGCAATATCGAAATCCCCATTTCGACTTGAATTATTCGTCGACTCGGCTGATATTAGGGTATTACCACATAAGAGGACATTGAATCGAAGTTTCCCCATAATTGAATTTGAAATCGTTCTGTTTCTGCTATGTTTGGAAGGCCCTTTTGTGTCAACGTAAAAACTTGGCGGAATGTGTTTGGGAACTATTTAGCGAAAATCGCTGTTAACACGAATTCGGAACGAAGGGACAAAAAGTAGACATTCTGACGGACGCGATTTGGCTCATTAAATTTAACATAGTTTGGATGTGTAACAAATTTATGAAGTCTATAAAGTATTAAAAGTATAGTATAAAAAAATTATTGGAGCGTAAATACTATCCTATCATATTGTTAGTGATATTTTTGCATAGATGAAATAATAATGGCACCTAACTGCAAAAACATTAAAGTGGTAATGTATACATTAGATGAATGTATAATAAATATTTTGAATTATATCTGAAGGATTTCAGGAACAAAAATCAGCATCATACTGATATTATAAATGCGAAAGTTTGTGAGGATGTATGTGTATATGTTTGTCAATCTTTCATGCATAATCTACAAAACCGATTATGAAGCAACTTGGTATAAATATGGGTAAGGTTGAGAATAGCATAGTGGCTACTTTTAATCCCGGAATTTCCACGGCATCAGATTTTACGCGGGTGAAGCCGCGGGGCTAGTATAAAATTTGAGTGAATGTTTATTTACTCTAAACTTAAACACCAGCCTATTCAGCACCAACAAAAACGCTTCAAAGTATCCTTTAAATTCGTCTTCGCAAAAACAAGGCACAAATAAAGGAAATTTAATAAAACCCGCCGATGCGAATCGACACAATCACACTTCGGATTTCATTGTTAGGGCGACAGGACATTTCGAAACAATGGCTATTCGGTCACGGTGTTTATATTTTAAATTATAAAACAAGCAAAGAATGGACTCGTTTGCCGTTTTTGTACCGTGTTTTTGGAGGCGTGTTTCGATGGTTTAGATTGGAAATATTCACATGCAGAATTGATGAAATAGTAGGAGGGAGGAAGGAAGGAGGAATCTAGTATGATATGAGACCACTGTCGCTGGTAAATGTCCGAACATTTACGTGTATACGTAGTATATCCAAAAGAATACTCTATTAGGGAATACTGTACACCTCCTGGATGGTAGGGGATCTGCATCATCTGCCTATCGTACTTGCTGGGACTTCTGCAACTATGCCCCTAGGCATATTTTTACGAAAACGAAGGCCTCAACACCAACCTCTTGAAGGTGCTTCAGAGTAGAGGGGAGAAAAATGGGGTTGTCCTCACTTTCTCTATCGACGAGTTTAAATTACAACTAAAACTAGACGCTACTTAAGAAAAAGCAGGAAACCCTGTCAATACAAAGGTTTTGCAAAATTGAGGCGTTATTTACACATATATAAACTTAAATCGAATTACGATCGAATATTTCAACCTTAACCTAAGCTTCTAGTAATAAAAGTATATGCTACATTATACCTCGTATGAAGGGTATACACTTACTATTGTTATCGAAACTTAAATATTTCGATAGTTCTCAGTACAATCAGCTTAACTGTACATATGATTAATGAATTTGGTACAAAACAATGGCATTGAATGGGAGCGAAATACAGCTAATAATTTACTTCTATACTAAATCTGATTAATCATTAAAACGGTACCTTTAGAGTATTGTATGAAATAATAATTATTTATTTTTAAAGTATCAATAAGGTTCTTCTGTAGAACATTAATATTTGTTGCAATTAAATAATACATTAAAATTATTATGATTATATTTAAATTCTAGCTTTCCGTTAGCGGCTTTGATCGGATGGACTACAAAATTCTGTATTTTGTATAGGCACAGTTTGAGAGCTTGATCAAGCCGATTTCTGGTCGCGAATTGCCAGTGTACTAGCTAGTATTGTTTGATAGAAGAAAAATATACAAATGTTGCCACAAGATTTTATATCGTTTAATTAATTACGTAATACATGTGCTTAATTACTTGGTTTGATTCAATTTAAAGTTTATTGCATCTATGAACAAGAAAATATACAAGTGGCTCGCCCTGAGCTACACCTCGTCTCGTAATGTATAAAATGAGCATTTGATATCACACTCAGCTATAATCATATGAAAATCGCCTATTTCATCCAATATCTTCGTTAACCTGGCACCGATTTCGTTCATTTTAAGAACTTAACTTTTCTTTTATTATACTGTTTGAGTACAAAAATTTCGACATCTCAACTTTAGAACCTCACTTCTCTTGGTCAAAAATCATACACATATTAGTTTAGATTCATTGCGCATGTAACATTTGTTAACGGTTTATTTTTCGCGCTAATTAATACGCCTTTGATATCTGACCTCTCTTTGAATTCAACCCTCTCAAATTAAGTAAAATAAAAAATAACTCTACATGGTAATTATGCCTGAGAGAGAACACGGCATATAGCTTCTATCAGTGTTTTATAAAACATTTTGTATACGTTCATTATATGCTATAAAACTTCATATTCAATACATGTCTTAATCAGCTCCAATATAGAGACGAAAAATCTATACTAATAATAAAACTTAAGTTGTCTATTTGTTTGAATGCGTTAATCTCAGGAACTCCTCGTCCGTTTTGAAACAATGTTTTGGTTTTAGACAGAAGAATGATAGAGTAAGGCTACACGATATATAGCATTATGCTACCAAACTAATATAAAATACACAACAGTAAGAATATATATACATAATTATTCCGCCTTTGCAGCCATCTTATATTTGATTCATATCATTGCCTCACATGTACGAGTGTAATAATAATATTATCTTAACCTAATTCGACTCATCTAATACCCACATATTTTATTAAAGCGTTAACATAAAATCCAAACGAGATCTGTTTTACCAGGTAAAAGCATGTCAAAGATGCCATTCCTAATAAAATTTTGATAGAATCGTTGATGGAATATACGAGAAAACATAAAATAGTACCGAACGGCGGATTCCATCGCATACGCCTTATTGACGCATGTTATTTCTGAACATAGACTAATAATTATAGTTAACTAGATACGACAAGCTGTCCACAGTGTACGTATAAAACAAACAGTAAGTGATAAGGCCGCCGAATGTACTATATTATGTAATCAACGTTATATTTTAACTATGTTAATGTATAGTGCATTAAAGAGTTATATAAATAATAAATAAATAAAGAACCATAGTTTTTATTCTGTGATCTAAGAAAGGTCCATAAAAATCTATTTATAAATATCGATTGCGAAATATTAGGCTACCAGACAATTGCTTAATGCATTTGTTGATCTTCTCGATTTATTATTTAAAGAGATTTTAATGTAAGAGTATTTTTATTGTTTTTATAGTAATACAAAAGTCGTTCGTTAATATTGATAGAAATATTAATGCTTTCAGAGACGTTATGAGCTTTTTATTGTAGATTGCCGTGAATTGCAATGGATGCCGTGTCGATTTCTATGAATGCGGGATCAATTACACCTTCCTATTCCTTTTCTCTGTCTTAAGTTTATTTTAATTCTGTTTCCCTGTTTCCACTACCATTCTCTCCTCTGTTAAAGGGTTATTCAGGAAAGCAATGACTTTGCGCACGTTTCTTTGGTACATTATGCTTGGTTAAATTCTGAAAAAAAAATATTTTTTCTACATCGTCATTCCAAAATATCGACACATAATTAGAGACACTTCACTGTATAGAAAATTTATTATTACGTACTAGCTGTGTTCCGCGGTTTCACCCGCGTATAAGCGTTACCGTGGGATTTGATCAAAATTCTTTCTTAGCGTATGCCTAAGCTACGGCATAACATCTATATACTATGTCAGTCAGTCAGTCACCTTTATATATTTATATGTATAGAAATTAATTGGTGAAGTGTCTAGAACTCTTTAACTCCGTGTCTCTTACCAACTCATAAAATCTACCAATCTTATCTGCTACAATAACTTTCCGATAAAGTGTTATATGTTTGGACGCAATTCCATAACTATATCTTAAAAAGGTTTTATCAGTTCAAAATCTACTTGTCACTGTGTAAACTTTTTATGTCTGATAAAGTTGAATAATAAAAATAATAAAGATAAAAAGTTGCTCAGTTTTATTTTATAGGTTGTATGTTGACCAGCTGTGTTCTTACCTGATAAGAGCCAAATAGATAAGGCACCTTAAGACAAGACGCGACTATTAAATCAAATTGTTATATTTCCTTTGCAAATTATAAGAATGTTTGATTTTGCAAGCCAGAAGAGCGTCTGTTCATGGATGTCACAGGTGAACTGAAGGTTCGTCTAGGCTGGCGACATGCCGGGTGTCCCCTTTTGAAGGGAGAGTTGTAGCAGTCCCGGTGTATCATATTCATTTTAGTATACAGACATTGCACTCAATCACGTAACGATTATTTTCTTTCACTTGTTAACATTGTATAATTAATATTTTATTCAGAAAATACCCAAATAAACTGATAAATCACATAATTGAAATACGATATTTACGAGTATTTATAACATAGTAAAACTTAATTCATGATTTATATACACCAAGATATTGTATTTGTTTTCACATACGGTTTTCATTGACATTGATGGATCTAACAAGGAGCTTATCTAAGTTATTTTCCACGTATTTATGGGTTCAAAAATGTGAGCGGAAACTAAAAAACGGAGGTATGATATCTAACAATCTGTAGCCTAAAATGTCAGCAATATATTATTCCTGTCATAGATATACCATGATAAAACAGAGATTTACTAAAATAGGTTTAATTATATGCGATACCGATCGCTATTTAGTTAATCATTCTGTTATCATGTAGGATTATTTGTAAGAAGCCATATAAAAGACTTCGTAATTAAAATTCTTACATTGATAGCGAAGATGTATCGATTAAAGTTGTTATTAAGGTACTTGGATAAACAAGCTTGTTGTGTTTATATTTTACATTTGTTTCAAGTTCAATTTAAATAAATATTTAAGAAAAAACAAAACAAATAACATGCAATTGTATATTATACCTCGTCACAGTTATAATATACTACCCTTGCCTCGCGATTTCATCCGTGTAACTTTTGATCCCGTGGGAATTCCAGGATAAGAAACAGCCTTTGAGATAATCTGGATCCATACCCATGTGTATTCCAAGTTTCATCGTAATTGATTCAGCCGTTTTTTGCGTGAAAGAGTAACAAACATACATCCATTCACACAAATTTTCGCATTATGGTATCAGTAGGACTATAACAGCAAACCTCATTAACACAAATTATTCACGCACCTCCAACAACCCGACTATTAAATATTAGCAATTTTGGAGACAAATTGCACCAAAACAGTATTAAGGTAATGCATTCAATGTCCCCGTAATGACCACATATATCTTTTTAATAAACTACGAGCCTCCGAACGCTATGCAGAAACGAGCAATTGTGGCATTCTCCCAAATATATGTCCGTCTTATAAATATTACCCTTTTATGTAAGCGAAATTATATTGGAAGAAGTATAAAAAATTGAAAACTGGTAATTGGTTGCAGATACAGCGTTTACGGGCGCGAAGGTGACTAAAAAAAAGAAAATAATTTATAGCCCAGTTTTGACACACTCACTCATCGTATTCAACATTACAACCCATACAATTTATTTAATACTAGCTTTCCGCCCGCGGCTTCGCCCGCGTGGACTACAAATTTCTGTACTTTGTGGATTTAGGAAGTAGAGGTGGTATGACAATTTTTAAGATTTAGAAACGTACGTTTGTAAAAATATATCTCGTAAAAGGTTTAAGTTCGAAGTATATGATTATATCCTACATTAAATATAACAAAAGTGTCACTGTTCAGTTTTATATAATTCTAATAATTCTATTTTAATTTTTTTGCAAAATATTGACATTTTGGAAATTTGTCGTGTACTCTCAGAATAAAAGAGTTGATGCTTCCATGGATTTAACACATATTTGCTTTTTGATTGATGACGCATACAATATCTTCTGCATGTTGGTTAGTCTTTGTTGTGATTAGCCACCATTATAGTAATCTACTTTCGAAATTTTTGATAAGGCTACATTTATCAATAAAAAGTGCTTTAAATAACACTTAAAAGATCAAATTTAATGTACCTACGCGCATTGATGATGTGTTTTGATGGATCACTTTGAACCTTCATATATTTTTTATTTGTTAGCCGATTTGAATGAAACAAACACTAAAACCTCCGGGGGGCTAGCCGTAATACATAATCGAAAACCGTATTTAAATCGGTTAAGCCGTTTCGAAGTTGACTGCGTACAAACGCCCGACAAACAGACAAACAGACAAAAATTCTTAAAATCATTGTTTTCAGTTTAGAATCATAAATGAAACACGAAACACTAATTTTTTCTTGAAAATATTAAATGTACAGACACGGCTAGTCTACGATTTTATTATATGTATAGATATAGATATTAATTTATTAAATCCCACATAATCCTGTAATTATATTTTCAACCAGCAATACCAATTCGTCATAATTTTCTTCTTTCAAGATCAGTAAACGACTAAGGACAATTAATGTTATGGAGCTCCATAAAGTAGTAGTTCACTTGGAGAAAGACATTGTGTTGTATTGTATAAATCAAAACCTTTAATTTAATGCTACACTTGACTATATTCATATTAAAATCGTCTTTATGACTTTACCGACTTTGCTCATCTTCGAACTCGACATTTTTTTTTGTTCAAACTATGTGCCTACGATATTTAACAAATCGAGTATCGACAACTTTTCTATACTTCAGTTATCGACACCTTTTTCATACTAACATACAATCGTCCGGCCATCTTAACCTTGAGACATCGCTTCGCTCGATCAATAACAAGTGTCCCATAACATTATCCTTTGCTTATTTTACCATTAAAAATTCTTACCATAATACTGTGCTTATTTTTAAAAACTTAAACCATGAAATCGAGTCTAGTACCCGCGGGGCAATCAGGACTACATTAATATTGTGGTATTTTTAACTCCCATCCCAAACCTATCCTTCAATCACGTCCGCATGCTCTTTCCACACATAAACTATATCATTAGTTCATACGAATGTTTGTTTCGAAGTGAAACAAAAACGAACAAGGAACATAATCACACATCGCCAGACGTGATCATTTCGCCCTTACTGGATTATAATAACAGTGTTCAAACCCGAACGGATAAAATGGTAATGAGTAAGAACGCTAGTTGAAGATCCCTGAGGCGATCTACACGTTTCTTTCAACACGTAGCAAATTGTGTATTTAATGCTCACTTAACATGTAATATCAAATGTGCCAAGGTTCCAGTTCAGTCAACATGTTATAAATACTGCTTCAGCTTTTATAAAGCAAAATTCATCTTCTTATTTCATTAATAGAACACAGCCGCACTTATACATCGTAAAAATTGATTATGATTTTTATTTGCATTTGAAAAACGGCGCTATTAATAACAATTATAAAACACGGAGAATTTGTGTTACTCGGTTTAAATTAGAACAGAAAGTCTTTAAAGTGTTATAACTACGAATAAAAACTGTGTTATGAAGTATGTAGGCCGTGTTCCCGTTTTTTGGTCGATGCACGTAACCTTGAACTTTAAAGTGGAAGAAACTGATTGCAGCGCTATTATAAATCGCAAATCTTGTTAAAAGAGCTTTTGAAATACAAAATATACTGCAGAGTTAAAAATGTTTGGAATGACAATGTGGGAAGATTCGCAATCGCCGCGTCCGTAAAAACAAGATGCTATTCCGCCAGGGGCGTTATGTTTTGTTTGTCAGATAAACAGCGTCACAGCGACTGGATGGAAGTAGAAAATTATAGGATAGGGTAGGCTCTCATAACGCCTTATCTGTTGCTGCGAACATCGTACACACGAGTGAGCATTGCTCAAGAAAATGGGTTCCTATAAAGGCGAGCGTAAATCGATTTTATATACAATATTTTAACGTACATCAGATTATGTGCCTTCTCTTAAAGGTTTTACCCCTATAACACCTAGTCTTTATTCTGTTTACGTTTTATTTTAAGTCTCACTTATATTAAAAATGTATAATGTTTGGATGTTTGTGTACTAGTCTCTGAACAGATTTGAAAAAAATGTATAATAATAAAAAGGCTGTTAGGCATATTAACTGGATTCATTGATTATTAGACTGTCATTTATCGAAATCACCAGAAGAAGAAGTTAATTGTAAATCTAAAGTAACAATATTCTTCAAAAATGTGTTATAAATTATATTATGCTGACGGAATGCCTGCATACATATTACACATCGAGTTTGTATAATATGTGAATTATTAATTTTTTATCTTTAAAAACAATTAGTAAAAAACAAATTGATAAGTGAAACATACAAAAGACCTTTCGTACGATCCTTCAAGAAAACAGTCTATACTTATCATTTCTAAAAAAATATCGGAAAAGTAACCACTGGTTATTAATATTTAATTCTCGCTACGTCGACACGTGCGCGGTGCTGATTAAATGAAAAATGTTCTAACGAGTGACCTTCCCTCCTTCAATAAATAACCTAGGGCAGCGGTTCCCAAACTTTTGTTCCTATCCACGACGCACTTACGAGTTTAGTTTTATGCTTAGACTTGGCTAAGCAAGGTGCTATACCGCAACATTAACCCTAGTGTCAGCGGGAGGTGAGTCTGAGTTTTAGTTTCAAATAGGAGTAAGAAGACAGGTAATAGGAACGCATCAATGAGGGGAGAGGTTGCACTAAAATCCTCAACTCCCCGCTATACTTTTGCGACGCTCTTATGAGCTCAGTTTTATGCTAAGACTTGGCTAAGCAAGATGCTATTCCGCATCATTAGTCCTAGTTTCAGTGGGTCAGCGGGGGGATGTATTCTAATTTCAAATAGGAGTAAAAAGACGGGTAATCGGAACGCATCAATGAGGGAACAGGATGCACTAAAATCTCCGACTCTCCTCTATACTTTTGCGGCGCACCAGGGCGTCGAGACGCATACTTTGGGAACCTCTGACCTAGGGTATAGGTGGCAGTCCGGTCACGTTTAGATATAACTGGACTGACTTGTACTGGGAAGCTACTTCCTCATGGAAAATGAATTAAAATGCCTGAGACTTGAAATGGATCTTTTGACTTTTTGATTTTGCAAAGCTAAACGGTCAAATTAAATTTTTAACAAACCTTGTGATTGTGTTTTAGTTTAAATTAATTGTGGCTACGTATCTAAGAAGTTTTAAGTGTATACAGCGTAGTGTTGTGAGGTGCTTGGCGCAAATTGGTCAAGATAGTTTATGACAGAGTATATTTCCATTCATATAAACTTTTTACAAAGCACTTATCAATATGTTTACCCGCACACATTTTCTACTCCCGTAGGATTTCGGGGTAAAAACTATCCTTTGCAAACAAAACAGGATAGTTTCTCGACCCTTAAACTATCTTTGTACAATGTTTCTTCTAAATCGGTTCAGTGATTTAAGCCTGAGAGAGAAAAACAGACAGTTACTTTCGTATTCCTTTCACATCATCTAAAACTTTGTCATATTCTCTAACTTACTGGCAACTAATCATATGAATATTGTCCAATCTTCATTTGCACGAACCACATAAAGAGAGACATTATCACACGGCGTTAAAATATGGCTCATATTTTATTTCAAACGACTGTTTATGTAAATATTTTGCGGATTATCCAAGTCGACATTAAGCGTTAATTTTTGTCTGCACTCTTTATTGTGAAAATTTACGAGGTGTTTACTAAATAAAATGTTTAATTTAAAATAAAATTAACGTGAGAAAAACTTGTAAATTATACCTGTTTAAATACATTTAATGTGAATTTATAATATTAAAACTTTTAGGCTCAAATCTTTTTTGACTCTATTTTGATATATTAGTCCCTTGTTATCTTCTATAAATAATATGAATGTCGGCATATTGGATTGTTTCACGATAGCCCAGTTTGACTGATGAAGGTAGCAATAGTAAGCTTAATTAATAATTATATTTAAAAACCTGACTGCGTTATCTTTAAATAAAGTATCCTTCCCAATCCTTTTTTTCATTTCCCAGCGCCATTTTGATAGCTTATGTTACTACTATATTTCTAACGATTCCAACAACACCTTACTTGTCAAAATCTGTTCAGCCGTATGAGCTGTAGAGCGTGTCAAAGAAATGGACATACAAACAAATAATCTCAAAAAATACTAACCTCCTTCTATCGCTTTCGGGTAGTAATACAACATGCTATTTTCGGATTCTATTTTATAGGTAAGACAATTTCCCAGATATATTTCAATCAGCAATCTATTTTTGTTACGATCCCAAATATAAATAAATCAAACCGCTAGACGAATGGCCCTAAGAAAATCGAGAAGGCTTTAAACCGTTACAGAAATTTCTCTTGAGGATCACAGAAAAATTTATGGTTTCAGTAACTTGAGTTTCACCAACTTTTGAAGTACTTCTAAAGTGATTCCAGGGGTCAAGGCTCGAAAGGGTAACTATTATTGCTTTTGGCTCTCGGCCAAAGGTAAAGATCTAGATCTGGGCGGCTGGCCAGATATTGAAAGGTAGGCCTTTTATTATAAATCGTTATATCAGCATTTGTAAAATTATTTTGTACATGGCTCTTGAAATGCTTGGGTGGCACGTGATCTTTTAAACAGTTTGTGTAGTCGTAATATTTTGGGAGCGGAATATCTTCGGATGTTTTTTTTCGGTATTAAATTAAATACAAGATTGGAATTTTTGACAAAACGTGTATTTCCCAATATTTCGGAAATCCTTTCAGATTTCAATTTATAAGAACAATCGAGAACATGACTTAGTACATATAAGAAACTTTGCCATTACGTTGATGAGGAATAGTTGGGCTTGAAAACGTTTTACTATATAAATATTATTATATTATATTAAACGTTTGCCATGATTTCTTTATACAAAAACTACTGGAACGATTACAAATTATTTCACTTTTATAGAAAAGTGCATCTTCACTGAATCTTATTGGCTATAATTATAACATTTTGTTACGAGTGTGAAGCCAGGCGGAACCAGTAAGTAACAAAAAGTAGATTAAGACTAGGTTTTGTGTTGTGAAATAGAATCCAATATCTACTTACTGAAAAACATGAGCCAGAATATGATTAAATATTATATTAATATTTTTCATATTCAGAAATAATTAAACTAAAAATATAAACCAAGTTTTAAATTTACATGAAAAAAACGTCAGAAGCAAACTTAAAAAGTGATACAAAAATCCGAACTTAAATGCAATGTGAATCTTGGATTAACATATAAAAGAGATCAGCTCGGTTATTTTTAAAATATTTAAAAAGCTGCATTATAAGACTGTCTGGTAATATCTGAGGGCAAGTCTTGTGGAAAAGAAATATGAAGTATGCGCTACTTCAGTTTTCATAAGATTTCATGCGGTCGGTGGTGGTCGGTGTTACATGTAGGTTATTCTATATGAATATTTGCAGTTTTTATTTTTTGTACGAGAATAGTGTGCATCATTTTTAGGAAGCCATATTTATTTTTAATGAAATACAGTATATGATGCCATGTCAGCTAATCATGAATGTAGTGTAATATTGTGTTTGTTTTAACGCGAGTACTTTCCATATTAAATAAAATAAACCCGACGTCGCTCGCTGTAAAGTGCTCAAAACGTCGGGTCAATAATAATGTAAAATAATGTGTAATAAACCGCGTTTAAAATCCTTTAAAAAGTATTATATTTAATAGTATAAAGATATTTAATAATCATGAATGTCTTTGTAAAAATTATGCTAGGATAAAATCGTTTACCTTGAACTACCTATAAACTACTAGCTGTTCGCAGTTTGAGATAGCTTGTCACTCAGTAAAGAAGCAGCTTTCTAACGGTGAAAGAATATTTAAAATCGGCCCAGTTTTGTGTACAAACATACATTATAAAACAATGTTTCCTCTATATGATTTTAGTAAACAAATTAATATACATATTGTTGATATGTCCAGTTGCAAAGATGCTAGTTATTAATCATGAAAACCTAAATATATTTCTACTGTATTTAAATTGAATCAAAGGGAGTGTAAAATCCGGATATATCTAATATTTCAGATCAACGATTCGGAGCTTCAAACGCCTCATTATTCCACTTCAATTAATTCTTTGACACAAACTAATTTCATATTAAATTTGCAGATAAACATTTTGCTAAACTGCTGTGCATGTAATAAATTAATCTCTAACGCTCTTTGCCTGGTTCTTCAATGATTTTTAATAAGTTTTATGATGTACTAGCCGTTTCGTAATGTCGTTTCGCCCATGAAAAGGCTATAATACCTTTTCATGTGCCTGCCTATCATAATCATGTTTTTTACAAAAGAAAAAAATCGTAGCGCGACAAACAAACACCCGCGTAACTTCTGATTCCATCGAAACTCCGGGATGAAAAGTTCTGAACCTTTACCTATTTGGTATACCAAGTGTCATCAAAATCGGCTTAGTAGTTTTTGCGTGAAAGTACTCTTTCACAAACACGAACATGTGTTCGTGTGAATACATACATACTTAAACACTGTCGCATTTATAATATGTACCTAAAATATCCACTATTCATATTCGAATAAAACATAAATTTTAAAAGTAAATATTTTAATGTCCCTAAAAGGTATCATAAATAGACACCAAAGCGTCATAATTACACAAATCAGTGTCACACAAGCTCCACCAATAGTTATACAGCGGTTGGGAAACACAACCACGCCAGAGGTAACCCTCACTTCGTATAGCTCGAACTCCACAAATCTCATTATCTTCACATTCTTGGATTGGCAGCCCACCTCTGCGAATGAACCGATTTAATTTAAACTACTTGTATTAACATTTAAATTACTTGAATCTTGAAACTTGGGGGATATTTTTAAGTCATTTGGTCAGTCTGATGTGCAAGTTTTGAGAAAGTTCTAAGAAGGTAAAATTCAAATCTATCTAAACAAATGGTATGATTTCACGTTTTTTACGAGACCGAGATTATTCGACTTAAAATTAATTAACCAGAAATTAAATCTATACTTGGTTATAAAAACGTTCGAATAAAAACAATTTACTCTAGACTTAATTCAATTTAGAAAAGTCAGAATCACTTTAGTTTTGAATTTTTCTATTAACTCTACAATCTTTCTAGATGCAAACACAGAAAATAATTCAAATAAAACTCATTTCTTTCCTTGCCATTATAAATGGATTAGTTTCGTATCAAATTATAAAATGAAATATTATTTTAATACATACATGTTGCCTTCCAAGCAATTAGCACTATCGACCAAGTCTTTACTCTTTGTGGTCACGTTGGCTTCACAGCGTAGACACGTCATATCTTTGAAGATAGACCGCCTGAATCGCTTCGTCCTAGACATTTCTATGACATTTTCAGTCCAATCTCGCTTCGTAGAAAATATTTGCGGCATTTCAGAAATGGCAATGTAATTGCAAAGATTGCACGAACAAACATACAATGTGACATTGCGGTTTATATTGAAGCAGCCACGGTCAATTAGGCCAAATGGTGTATGCTGCGAATAGCACAAGTCTTCGTCTAGTTCGCAAACGGTAGAAGGAATCCTATAAAATGTAAGTGAGTTTTAGTCTATTAAAACAATTTCATATTCGTGTACAATTAACCAACCTCTAAATACTTACAGTTTATTTTTAGGACTAGCACAATCTTCATTGTCAATATTATTACAAAATATGCATGATCTTTTCGATGTTATATTGATTTGCTCTTGTGTAGTCGATGGTGTGGTGGAATCAATAAACTTAAGAGCATATACATTATGTTCTTTATCTTCAGCCTTCGATATAGCATCCAAATCCTTAGTTAGATTAAGTAACTCATTCTTGATTATAAGATCCTGTATCACCACATTTGTAATGGCATTATCATCGATAATGTTAGACGATTTAGTTACAGCAATATTATCAATCTTATCCAATATATTTATAGTCAACGTCGTGTTACTTTCTAGTACAGGCACGGTACTTTCATAAATTTTCGGATCAGAGTCTAGTAAAACTAACTGTGTTCCAAATATTTTTTTAACATTTTTAAACAAAAACGATTCAATGCTTGAAGTGTTATCCTCACAAGTAGTGGTCTCTTCTGGTGGAATTTCTTCAACTCTTCTTCTGAACTGTGTAAAATTCGGTTTTCTTTTAATATCATGTTCGTTACAATTGACGAAAGGCAAAATGAAATAAAATAATTTTACAGGATTCATATCGAATTTCGTTCATGAAAGCAAAACAATTTGACATTTCTCTCACTATAAGTCAAATGTTTTTATTTAAAGCTGTCACAATAAACAAAAATAGTCCGTTTTGCAAGAAGAATAATGTTATTAATTTTTAATTTACTAATTTAAAAATAATGACATGAATGCATAATATGATATATTTATAGAAATTTGTCTCCTTTCCTGTAGATTTTATTTGGTAAGCTCGAGAAACTAAAACTTTTTTGGGCATAATGTCCTCCACATCATCGTCTATCAAACCAATTTCTTTCTTTTGCTTGGATTTCCCTGGTGGGTTAAAAAAGTCTTTGTTACACATCGACTGATCGCAGAAGTAATATAGCGAATTAAAAACCGGCATATCTACACAGCCTCTTGATACAAAATCAGTTCCCAAGTCAATATTTATGTAACAAAGTTGATTCTTGCCGCACACCATGTATTCTGTGCTACAAATATAGAAAAAATTGGAATATTGTAATAGTTATATTTATAGTAATTTATTACGTAAACAAATTGTCACTTTCCACAAATCTATACCCCTATGCTAATATTATAAAGAGGAAATATTTGTTTGTTTGTATGTATTTAATAGTTTCCGAAACTACAGGACACCCAGGAATGACATAGAATAGTTTTTATCCCGAAAATCCTAAGGGACCAGGATATAAACACGGGTGAAGCCTCGGAGCTCAGCTAGTATAATATAAAACAATGGTGTTAAAAATATACATAGATTTTTTAGTGTAGCAAGTTTTTTATAAATTATATTGACTGTGAGAAATATCATAGTTATGTATTTATTTCGGTATTTTAAAAGCTGAAGACTACTAATACAAAAAATACTTACTGTTTACCATGCTTACAGTTTTTATCAGCAGCGAAATTGATGCCTTTGGTATCACAAACCTTACACAGAAGGTCGATTCCTTTATCTGTAGTTCGCAGACGCCTGTTATCGTATTCCCAATCTCTTATTGTCTTGTATTCGTAGGAAGCGGTGTCATCAAATGGTTTGTCATTGCAAAGCGGACATTTGCATATAAATGTCCTATTTAACCTGCTTCGGTATATACAGCCCCTCTTAATGTATTGTGGGTGTAGTTCGGTAAAACATTCTGCGCCGTTGGCACAGTTGGCTAAACTAGAGCTGCAAATAAGTTTGAAGTTTATATACGGGCAATATGAATCTTGGAGAGAAGTAGTGTGGTCTTTTATGATTGAAATAATCACTACTAGCTGAATATTGTCATGAAATCTGAGCGAGCCACTAGTTATAAACTTTCTTATACATATTCTTGGTTTAAAAACTATGATTTTTACCTTCACGTGTATTTTCGAAAACTATTTACTAAATTTAACCAGTATTTAACTTGCATAAGGATTACATGTCTCTATAATCTACATGAAAAAGGTTACTTACGATTCGCCACTATAACATTTCTCATCTTTTTTGGACGTCGCCTGAGCCTCACAGGATAAACATTTTATATGTTTTTCATTCTCAGTTCTCCTTATCTGCCGCGGAATATTTTTCTTCTTTGAATTACTCTTAATACTCGTTACATTTTCTTTATATATAAAATTATTCTCAGTATGGGTGCTGAATTTTGTATTATCCTCAGGCATTACCGTAATTACAGTCTTAGAAGGTTCACCCAAATTATTTTTCTGAGGTTCCATTGCAATTTTCTTTTGTTCTTTGGTATTATTTGCATAGTCGCTTCTGACGCTGGGGACTAATACGGATAATAAAAGAAAATTGAAAAGATTTAGGTTATTTACATTCATCATAATTTGTGACACGTATAATGTTAAAAACTGAAATGACAAAATCAAATCGATTGTAAAATAACAAAAAAGTGTTTATTTCCATTACTATAAACGGAGAGATACAATGTCCAGAAAAAATAAAAAAAAAAACAAAATGAGGGATATTATTACCAGATATAATAAAACAATTTATTCAATATTGATAAAACGAAGGTCCATATCCACATCGCGCGGCAGATAATATTTTACGCCATTATAATTTTTTATTACCTGTAATTTAATACACATACTGAGTCACCGTGTATTATGGTTTCATTAAAAATTCACTTTTGATACCTTAAAGGTTGCATGCGAATACGTTTTTTTTCGTGAGATAATCTTCGTTTAACTTTCTATATAAACTAAGTTTATTAATAATTTTGTCTCTCATATCTCGCGTTAAGTATTTTTTTGAACAATATTAGCATTTTAATCTACTTTGAATTAAAGGTAAAAATAACAAATCACAAAGGATAATAAAACTGAAGGAAAAAAATCTAAATTCGCCGCTAAAAATTGTTCACTGGCAACATTATGTTTAATTTTTAACTAAATCCGGCTTCTTTTAAACGGGAACCCCATTTTTCCCGATGTTAAAATGTAAATCCGCTTTCAGGTTGAAGATTTGGAAATTAAGCCTTTTGTAATGAAGTGGTTGCTTAGAGCCCATTTTTGAAACATCGACCCTTGTAATAATTTTCTTTGGAAGTGCACTTCAAAAATATTTCCTGAGATTTTCTGCTCGGATTCGTTTTGTTTCATGATTTGAGATTTTTTAATAATCTAAATATTTATAATTCAAATGTGACTTGCTGACAAAGTGATGTATTAAACAAACCATTGGATCAGTCGGACTGAAATTTGGTGATGCAGGTAGATGTTATGACGTAGGTATACGCTAAGAAAGGATTTTGATCACTCCCTAAAATTCTATTGGAACTGGCTACATATACGCAGATGAACCGCAGGCAACGCTAGTATGCTGTCAAATTGAGTGTTATATCAAAACCAACTTATTACTGCAAATTAATTGATAACTGTAGCGCAAAAAATGAAAAAGACAGTTTAGACAATTTCGTCTGCATGTACATTATGAATTTAAAATATCGGAAAAGTTGCAAAAGTAATGTACGCCTCTTTAGAGTGTCTAAACGTAATTCTAAAATATTTTTTAAGAAATTGCAATGATAACAAATCACGAATGGGAATTTAATGGAAATGGATGTAATGGGAATCTGCTTTACAAAACAATGAAAAATATACCGATGATATTTTGTCTTGATTGTAATTTATTTTTTACGGTAAACTGACACTTTTCCTTTGTGTATATATTGAATTTTGATTGGAAATTAACTTGAATGAATCCAATGAGAAAAACTTTGAATAATGAATGCAGCACAATGAAATTCTGTCGCATGAAAATTGAAAATTCAGCCATTCTTTTAGGCACTTTGATATGCTCAATTATTTTCTGGGTACTATGTAATTTTAAATATAAATAACAATAAAGAAGTTCCATGATTGTTATCGTTATATTTTTAAACTAGCTGAGTACCGCGGTTTCACCTGCGTATATTATATCCCGTTCCCGTATGATTTTCGGGATAAAACTATCCTATGTCATTCCTGGGGTTTCAAAGCATCTCTGTACAAAATTTCATCCGAATCGGTCCTGTAGTTTCAATACCTATTCAATAAAAACAAACAAATCTTTCCTTTTTATAAAATTAGTATGGATAAGAACTAGAACGAAATTTATGAAGGCCTTTTGTTCAATCAGAAGCAATCAAGCGCTGTCCTATAACAATAGCTAACAATCAATTATCTTAGCCTGTTAATTAAATCAATATCAAAATTATCGATAATCACTGCCCAGCTATTAGTTTGTCATCCAATTATGCAGCATTTACAGCTATTTGAATACATAATTAATTTTGATGTTAATAATAATACCTCTCCTACCGATAGTGGTCATGGTGGCCGATCTCGACAGAGATCAGTCAGGTACGCAGGAGATGTTATAGTGCACAAGTCTTTGCGCAAACACAGGTACATTCTCTATTCCTTCACTTTCATAATCCGATGGGACGGCAGACCAACACGACCGGAGAGAAATCAAGCACAGTATCGACGGTTTCACGTTCTCTTCGAGGCATCGAGGATATTCCAACACCGCCAACTTCCAGACTTAGGGCTGCTATTGAGACTTTTTGTGATATCTCGATTTGTAGTCAAAGATAGACTAGACCGACGAAGCAGTCAACTTTTATGTTACAAAATACGTACAGAAGTCTCATGAATGTGCTTCACATTTAATACCTACATTTCACGTGCACGAACACAGCCGCGTATTAAAGGCATGACATTCACTATAAAAGTCGTCCAATGTAGCCCTATATATCGTGTCGTTGAATCGTGTCAATGTGTGCGTTGCTTAACCGCGATTTCCTTGTAATTTGACTGCTGAATTTATGTTTTGTATACATTTAAAGTAAGCGCATTAGTAAGAAGCATATATGAATTTTAAAATTGTAATGTTAGTCCTACGTTGGTGTTATAGAATCTATCGCAATATATATTATATTAATATTCAGTATTTAAAATGACTCTGATATTATACACTTGTAAAATTGTTATAGGTTTACATCAAGCATCTTAATTTTAATGGATCTTGATAGCTACTAAGAATTGAAGGCCCTATTTCTTTGTAATACTTAATTATTATGAAAACTAAAACATAATAATTTTAATAAATTTCGTTAGCTTTTAAATATTAAATTGTCTTAATTAGAGAATATTGTGATTGCCTTAAAATATTTTCTTACGTAGCTTAAGTAATATTTCAAACGCTATTCGTCTGGTTTTAACTATGCACTAATAAAATTAGGGTTAAACATATTAAAATCGATCCCACTCAATATTTAAGAGCATCTTCTTTCGGAACTTGATCTACCTAAGGAATCGAGTTCATTATTTAAGACTGAAACAATTCGATATTTTAAACTTATATTAAATTTTCCCAATCAAATATAGTCAGATTATTCAGTGCACATTCAAAGGTTTTAACGAGCAATATCAAGCAAAGCGTATTTAATAACTAAACAGTGTACATCAACAGTTTGAAACAGTAGACACAGCCACTGTGCTTGCTCGTTTGCTTGAGATGGTCTAACGCTTCGTGTATCCTCAAGCCCTTTGTTGCATCTCCTGTGTTCTTGATAGAATATCCTAGTTTAGTGAGCGTGTGGGATAAGTGATATAAGGCGGACGATTAGCAGTGTATAAAGTGAGGGTTGATATTTTATTAGGTGCGTTTTCTTATGATGAAGAATCTCAATAGGTTTCTACTCTACATAAGACACAAGAGGACCTATCGACGAGGTGCCGTCGACGGACGATGTGACGGATTAGCTGTTTAAAAAGATTGATATATTTTATTAGGCGCGTTCTCCTGATAGTTTGTTTCTACTATACATAAGACACAAGAGGATCCAATTCAACAAAACTAAGCTAAGTTAGACGAAGATATTATAAAAAGTACGCAAGTTTGTTCGCCTACACTTTCTTTTCCATCGTTACCACAGTCTAATGCAATAGAAAATGGACACCATCGGAGAGTTTTAATTGTGTCAAAATCATGCTTTCAATATCCTCAAGCCCTTTGTTCCATTCCTATACTGTATCCGTATCCGTATAACCATCAGTATCTGGAAACCAGCGACGTGCGCGAAATATATAGATTTCTAATGAACGTTTGATAGCATTT
>LQNK01001100.1:554831-655706 GCA_001586405.1 Phoebis sennae | reverse complement strand
CTATACGGTTGCGAAACTTGGAAAGTTACAAATACCATCTCGAATAAAATCCAAGTCTGCCTCAATAAATGCCTGCGCAACATACTCCGAATTTTCTGGCCCAACACAATATCCAATGAAAAGCTGTGGATGATAACACAACAAAAACCTATCACTCAACAAATTCGTTTGAGAAAGTGGGAGTGGATAGGTCATTGCCTCAGAAGATCGGAACACAACATAGTGAAGTCGGCATTAGATTGGAACCCACCCAATGGCCGGCGAAGAAAAGGTCGTCCCATTGCTACCTGGAAAAGATCCGTGATGGCCGAACTAAAGAACATTGGATTGTCATGGCAAGAAACGAAAGAATTAGCACAAGATCGGCGAAAGTGGAAGAAATTTACTGAGGCCCTATGCTCCACGAGGAGTTAAAGGAATAATCATCATACGTAAGACACAGGAGGACCCAATTCTACTCGATTGCTTGAGGGTAGTTTGACAATCACAACCAAGATTAGGAGTTGCAGAAGTGTCTAGAAAGCAGATAATACGAAACTCAATAGAGACTAAGTAGCAGTAATTAGCATAAAGGTATTAATACAATCACAGCTTGTTTTGTGTGATAGTTGATGTTTTCATAAAATATAACATGTACTAGATATTTACAATCAAGGATTTTATTTATTCAAAAAATTGTTAAAGATCATTCTTGTAAATTTTACTCTATGTACTTAAATAAACAAAAACACTTAATTTACCCCTCAACAAGTATCGTCGTATAGCTCAAATTTCATAGTACACTTAATGCATACATTTCGCGCTTATAATTAATTAAGGCCCCTGCCTATTCAACCCTTATCCTACAAACAAGATGCTAATAATAATTTGCAACGCTCCGCCTTTAAATTAAGGCACCTTAAACTTGTGTTCTTGTATAATATACATAATATTATGTATAAATGTTCGCTCTCTGCTATACCGCAGTGCGTGTTCTCTTTTCATGTTGCAATTTAACTTTATACGAGATTGTATTTTATTAAATGTATTTAGCTAGATAAAAATGATTTTTGCTTCTAATTATATAGACCTAAATTATACGTTTCCAGCAAGAAAATAGCTGTATTTACAATCAAGTTGCGTTATTATCACTGTAAAATTCAAGTTTCATTTTATTATTATTTTCATTTAATTCTAACTACTATTTCATACCATAAAGAATATAGTTATCACCTTACAGCGTTGAAAGCTCAATGAATATATGTGATAAAATAAATTTAAAATATCCCGTCTGGAGTGCATAAAACTGCAAGTAATGTGCAATTTCTTTCATTTTGCGCCATCTAAATTCTCTATTTCATATGTTCTTGCTATGTTTCATTAAATGCAGACGGTTTAGATTGTGGGAGCATAATGCATAGGTATGGCAGTTAATTTTTACGATAATCGTGTCTATGTGCCCGGTGTAAATACAAGGAAGCCACAAAGTTATTTTCTGTTAAGCTCCATGCGATCTAATGAAACTACAGCTTAATATTACATCGTAGCCAGTTAACACAGAACGATGGTACAATGCAGATGGGTTTTCAGGTAATAGAAAAGGAGATGCGCTTTTTAAATCTACATAATAGCAGAGAAAATGTAAAGAAAACGATCTTCGCTCCGAGGAATACGTTTTGTTCTTTACTTAAGGTATTTTTAAGTGCTGTTTGAACCATCTATAGACGATTCGAATAATTGTTTCCTCAATCTTTGCTGGTAGCAAAATAAGCATTTGAAACCCTGTGCTCTTTTATGGGTAACAGGATTTAAAGATAATGTTTGGCGAATATGTCTATATAAACGCTGATTATGAATTCGTTAGATACATAAACTTTTGCAACCTACTAAACTAAAAAGATATTATTTTTACATGATACTTTTGTTGGTCTACCTTTTTATTATTCTCTCGTACCGTTTTTGGCACTGATATAAATTATTCGATAATTTTTTCAGAGAATTTGTTTTCTTTTGAAGTTATGAAAAAAAAGTTGATCTATTTCTTAAAAAATATACGTATGTGAAAAAGGTACGTATTTTAAATTAAAATAAGTTTAAATAAAATATATTAAGTTTTAATCACGTATAAGCCAATTAAATAAAGTCACAACGACTTACAATAAGCATGCATTAACAAAATGCACCGCAAATGCGCCGGCTTAAACACGTGGAAATCCACCATAATTATGGCAAATGAGTAACCGCATTCCCTTTTCATTTACTAATTAATCCGAAATGCTCAAATAATAGCCTCTTACCGATTACGTGGACGCGTCAAGCCAACGTAACACGTGTCAATTAAGTTGGCTTTTAGCTTTATTTGGCGGTTTCGGAAATGATAAATGAATTTTAGCCGAATTATAAAAGATGCTTGATACTATTGTCTTTTCATGGATGGGCGTGGATGACTTTGAAGTTTCTCAACCGGTTTGTATGATTCTTCCTCTGTTGTTTAGTAAAAAGTATATTTTTCTATTTTGGTTTTATAATATAGGAGGCTCATCTTCAGACTGTAGTATTTATTAAAATTATTTATCTAATCCGATATCGTGTTATTATTCTTAGTTAATTTTATGATAGGCAAGTATAGTATACTGTATGATTTGACCGTTGTTTATGTGTTGTTGTTAGATGGAAAATGAAACGCGGCCTAGGATAGCACGTAATTACAAAAAATATTACAATCTAAATTTAAAATTATTGTTCATACCTTTCCTAAACCACCGTTTCATAGTGAATTAGTGGCGGAAGCAGAGTAAGTGCGATTTAATTAATTTTTGTCTGCGGTTTCATTTGCGGACGGCGGAATATGTCTGTAGTTTCGTGTTTGGAGAATGCAGACAGAATCATATAGAATTCCGTGTATAAGTTTTATTTAATTCATTGATGAATGACAATGAACTGTCAATATATTAATGACGAAGTGAAGCCTTTTGTTAGACTTGAGAGAGAGCGAGAGTTTGATCGTCAGTAAGAATTAACATGTTGTCTGAGAATTTTTTAAGTATTGTAAATCCGATTTTGATAAAATTTCGTAGGCGAATAGTAGAAATTTTTATATTACGATGTTCTTTGGGGGATAACAAAGATAGTGGTCGTTTATGCGAGTTTAATACGGACATACTCGAATATCATATCAAATAAAAGGTTTTAACTTATAGATTAAAAGTCTAGCTTGGAGCAGACCACTAGTATTTATACTTGATTATTCATCGTTCATCAGGAAGAGGTTTTCCTTATGGCTGCGAGGTGGGTGTGGTTTCGTTTACATCTAGTTACGAACGTGTTATCGTTTGAGAAAATTGCGGGATTAGTTGGAATAAAACGAAGACAGGAATAATAAAAAGGTTGTTAGGAATGGAGATATTATGTACTTGCATAAGTTGTTTCTATTTCAGTTATGTTAAAAAGTTGCAGTACTTTCTATCACGTATACGTTAGATTATAGAAAAGCTCAAATATCGAGACAGTTTTCAAGACACATAAATGATAAGAATCCGAAAGTTTCCGAAATCCGAATTATGTGAGGGTAATTCGGATATCTTGTATCCGATTATTGGGATATATCTCAAATTAAAATAAAAATGTGTTCGAAATGTAAACTGGATATCAGCAATCATTAAGATACAAACACCTCCCCTCATTAACTGATTGCCAATCGGCTAGTGCATTGCGGTAGAGGGACAATCGGAAAGACAATTAGTAGCGATTGTGAGAGATTGGTTCGGTTTGTGCTCCTGTTTTTCGGCGAATATATAATAAAAGAATTAGTTCTGAATGTAGACTAGATAGTAGCGAATATAAAGATGCAATCATTTGCACTAATTAACTGATTGCCAATATATTAGTGCATTATGGTCGTAGAGAGAGATCATCGAAAATATAATTAGTAGCGATTGTGAGTGATTGGTTCAGTTTGTGCTCTTGTTTTTCGGCGTATATATCATACAAGAATTATTTCTGGACGTAAACTAGATAGTAGCGATTAGTAAGATGCAAACATCTATACTAATTAACTGATTGCCAATATATTAGTGCACTAGCCGCGCCCCGCGGTTTCACCCGCGTTTACAAACTTTCGCCTTTATAATAGTTGTAGGATTATGGTCGTAGAGACACAGTCAGAAAGGTGATTAGAAGCGATTGTGAGAGATTAGTTTGATTTGTGCTCTGGTTTTTGGCGTATATATCATACAAGAATTATTTCTGGACGTAAACTAGATAGTACCGATTAGTAAGATGCCCACATCTATACTAATTAACTGATTGGCAGTAGATTAGTGCATAGAGAGACAGTCAGAAAAACGATTAGTGGCGATTGTGAGACGTTGGTTAAAACTGAGTTTGTAGTTTTGACGTAAATGCCAATTTAACCAACAAGAATTGGTTCCAAATACAAACGAGATAGCAGCATTGATTAAGATGCAAACACCTTCCCTCATTAGCTGATTTCCAATCGGCTAGAGTGTTGTGGTCGTAGAGGGACAATTGGAAAGACAATTAGTAGCGATTGTGAGAGATTGGTTCAATTGCTCGAGTCTTTTGGCTTTGACCAGCGTTTTTGCGACTAATTTGACAAATTTCTATAGAAATATGCTGAAAATGAGAACGAGGGTACAATCAGTTATACTTTTTATAAAATATCGATGTAAAAAGCAAGTACGGGTATTATAATTATTTATATCTTATATTAAAATAAATTATTAACTATTAATAATAATAAAATTTTACAATTTTAGATACATGAAATTCTTTTTATCTATTCATTATCATGATACCTTAACTTGCGACAATTATGTTCAAAATATGTGACAAAAATAAAAATAAAATCTTCAATCAATCAGTAAATGACAAAAAAATTATACCGACAAAGCCGTTTCCAAACGACGTACCATTCGAAATTGCAAAAACTACAAAAAATTGCAGTTCTTCACTGCACAAAAACTGCATAAAGTGTGTGTATGAGAAGCTATCGAGCGGGAACCGATGCAATGGACCGGAGAGACTGTCCGCTGTATTGGGTTACAGAAACGATTGTAAAAATATTGCGTAGACTAGCAAATTTTTAGACGTTCTTTAAACTTTATGTCTCAGATTCTACAAGCTCTGATTTGATATTTTATTTAGTAGTATTCGTGACTAAATACACTTTTAGGTCTATACTCGTACATGAAATAGTCAGTCAATGTGAAACAGCCAATGCTAGCTTCCATCAATGATTTCTACTACAAGTTTAATTCCCATTATTTGTATGTGAGAATAATATATAAATTGACTATGATATAACAATAAAATTTATTCGAAATCCGTGTGGATTAAGAATAATAATATTGTAGCCTTGTGATAGTTATGTACCTAATCCTTTTGCGTGAATATAACATTTGAATAAAATTTGGAACATTTTAGTTTCATAACTGGGTCAACTAAATATTGCTAGTATTGTAGACGATTTACGTTTAAAAGTTATTAAAATATAATTTCATTTTGTTGAATTGAAGAATGAACTGTCTAAAGCTTCTTAGCCCTACGTCCATTCTCAGGCAATAATCGAAGAGTAACCCTATCGCTGCGCCGGGGATACGGTGGCAATCTTCATTCGAACGGACTCTGAGACCCGCCGTGGAACTGATCTTATACGGGTGCGTGGAATGTGGGATGACTAATTCGTTAGGTCTAATGATATTAGAAATACATGAACGGGATGTTCACAATATTGACAATATTATGTAATGTTTTATTACTGAATAAAATAAAACACACTCAATGAAATACGTCACAGGTCTAGGCTGTTTCTCAAATTTATCAATAACGACGTATTTATACGAGAAAAAGATCCGATACGTAATGTTAAAAATTATATAATAATCTTTTCCTTCCATAAAAAAATCGTAAGATTATAAATTAACTTTTTTATATCATAGATTGTTCCAAGTATTTACAATATATTATTTTAATACTTTTCAATAGTAATACTCTGTAATCATTAAACTCCATAAACGTGTTAAACGTTCGATCATAATATCGTAAATATAACGTTATTAACATGCCTTTATCCGGCCGTCAATCAAAATAAGTGGTGTAGACTAGTTTGTTATAGAGTCTGGCAAAAAGGAACGCAATGAGATTAATTATATGGTAAACGTGTTGAAAATGCCATTTTTAATCTATATTTCTTATTATAGAAAATATTGTATTTCAAACTAGAGGTGAAAGACAATTTCGTATATTAAAACTTACTAAAAAACCTGTTATTTAATTATGGTTCATTAAAAAACCATTTATTGTCATTTATATTGTAATCAGTTTAAACAACACTTCAATTATATTTGAACACTTATAAATATTCACAAAACATATCCACAAAATTTATTTTTTTCACATAATAATAATAATTTGTCGTTTATTAGCAAGATAAAATGTTTTACATCGAAAAACAAGTGATTGTAAACAATACAATGCGAATAAGTAGAAAACATTAAGTTGCGGATGTATTATTGTCTTCAAGTTGGACTGGAGATCTTGATATGATCCTTCTTTGGTTCCTTAACCTTACTTGAACTTGCTAAATACTATCGACGAATAAATAATTTATAATATACGTCGATCTTTGACAATGATACGAAAAATTTAAATTTCACATTTCGCACAAAGCCATAATGGTAGCTGTGATGATCATAATATTAGTTTATTATTGTTGTTAAATTTTTACCTGTAACATAAATCTAAAAACAACATATATATTTTTGCAGATGCTTTGCAGGCTTAAAGGAAGGGGAAAGAATAAGGATAAGATTAATGAAGGGAAATTGAGAGAGGAGTAGAACAGGATTTGAGAGGAATGGGATAGGAATATAGGCCTCCAAGCCCCCGCTCGCCGTACTAAACACAGAGCTATACTGCTTCTCGCCGATCTTCTGCTGGGATGTTGTTAATTTCACCGGTGCGAGTTGGTCCAATCATACAATGATCGGCTTCCACAATATTTCCCACATCTATCATCAATGCTACTTGATACCGCCATTACTGCAGCGCATTCACCGCGCAACTAAACAATTTTGACGCACATTTAACTCATACAGGTATTTCTTCCTTCGTTACTCCACGTACGGATAATACTACAAAGAGGCATACAAATTATCGCTTGTGCCGACATGCCGCAACTTCTTTAAAACATCCTATATCTCTTTTCCAACTCATTCAAAATCAGTTCTTTATCCCTCCTAAATAAGGTTCAAAATTGATAACAGGGGATTTATAGAATATTTTTTTCTTCCAAAGGGTCAGTGGTCGGCGAATAACTCGCTAAGACATGATCATGACTGGTGGGCTTATGCTACACACCTCGTTACGTGTTAACTGGCACATTCACTCACGACGCGATGTTATCCGGCAAACTTCAAAATACAGTGTTATGTTGATGCACTGACGACATAATGAGACTACGTGACGTGGTGTCGTTGCTTTGGTTTATTTTGGGTGATTTTTGACGAGTTTGAGGTGCTAATGATTACTCATTTAAATTTGTTTTTTGGGATTTCTTTTTGCAGCGATACTTAACATCTGTGTACAGTAGCAGAAGGGTTTGTCTTGTGTAAACGAGCGTATTCAAGGAACCTTTGATGCGTTTAAAAAAACCTTTCTGTATTAGTTAGACCCTTAATTGAGGATGTATCTAAGCTATATAACATTTTTGTATGGAAGCAAATTGGCGCGGAAAGACTTATTTATATCCATAATGTTTTTGTTTAACTATGAAAAATTATTTAACCACCCCAATACCCCGATAGACACAACATTCACGTTAATGATATTATAATTTTGTAGTAAACAGATATCTTTAATTTTCACCTAGTTAACCAAATTCAAATAATGTAAGTAAATAAACAAGTAGATAATACGATTAAAAATAAGTACTAATTAACCAAATCTCTAACCAACCTAAAAGATGAAAATTATCTAAATAATTTTGTAACAAATTAAAGTAGATAACTCTCATTAACCTCAAATTACAATAACGATAAAAAAAGGCCTTGAAATCTGATTGAAATTGGGTTACTTTGAATATATTTTACGTTTCGACACGTTATTGCTGAAGATAATATATTTAGTTGGAACGCTCGTTAACTCTTCCGAGATTGACGTACAGGAAGCTGCAGAAGTAATAAGATTTAATTTGAAATGTTTTGTTTACGTTCGTCTCATTTGTTTACGTAAAAACAACATGGTGTACGGATTCAAGACGTTTGCGAATAGTTAAAATGAAATTAACAAATCGGAAAATTTAGAGATTCACACAAATAAATGATACACGAAAGAAGCTATGGGTCAAAAAGCGTAAGTATGTAATTTAAATAAGCATCATTCTACTATACAAGAAACAACATACATAAATGTATTATATATCAAACAGGCCAAAAATTGTCTTGAAAGAGTGCTTCTATACGAATTTGATCAAACTGTATTTTAATCTTCTCCTTTCTTGGAACCAGTTTAGTGCTGCCACACTTCATGATATCGAATGCATAGGCAGTGATCACTTTACATAAGGCAATTTTCATATTTCCATTCACCCCTAGTTAACCTTCATCATTCCATTCCTTATTCCTAAATTACCCTTATATAAAAGCTGGCATCCCATCCCATTCCTCTCCCATTATGTTCTACTCCTCTCCTCTTCCTTAAAGCCGGCACGACATTCGCGACAGTTTGATATTGTAGATGTTTATGGGCTGTCTGTCACTTAACATCAGGTGAACCGCATGCTCGGCTTGCCTGTTTTAACACAAAAAAAAAGTTTGTTGTAGCGAGTAGTCGAATACCGTGGTCTTCTTGCCTGCTCTAACATATAAAACGCACACCAGAAGCTTCATCCACATTAAATCTCATTCCAGGAATATAATAACACATTAACAGTAACAATAACTGCAGTTTACACGGAAACATATCATTCGTTACCTTTGTTTTAACAAATACATTCGCACATCGCTGATTGACGTTGATCGACGGGTTCGCAAAATAACGACGCACCGGCTTTTATTCTCGTCTGCGCTGAGGGCTTGTTGCGATTTCCATTAACTACATTAAAGTTTAAACTAAGCTGGGGCATTTAAAATAAACAAAAATTACCCCGAGCAAAATTTGATATGTGGATAGATAGATTTCTATGTCGTATCTTACTATTAGTCAGTAACCGAAATCATATATAAAATTTAGATAATAATTAATTTTAATTACTTAAGTTGTTCGTAAATACTAAATAGTATGGCGTAAATTTATTATGAAATCAAGTAAAAATTTATTAATTAATATTTTGTATTGTTGCATCTTAATTTATTTTTACAAAAAAGGTGAACTAGTGAAGAGATTTTTGTACAAATCAATAAACATTTATTCACGAAATATTTACTGTAACCTCACCTATAAAAACTATCGGGAGCAAAGCCGGATATAAATATTTAGGAATTAGAATGTTAAATAAAATAAACGAAACATATTACAATAAGTTATACTTACATGGTATTTTATATTTAGTGAAAAGCTTGAAGAAAACTAAACATTTTTTCAGTTCAAATAAATAGTATTTATCCAGTTGAAACCGGTGCTGCTCCGCGGTTCGCTTTGTATAATGTTTGGATTGAATCGAGTTGATTTATAAAGTTGTTTCTGCGTTAAATGGAATCGAATGCCTCGATTAGCTCGTTATTAGTTCTAGTAGTTGTTAATTTGTGAATCGATTAATATCTGCGGTTCAATATTTGCTTTAACGTGGTGATTGTAAATTTACTTTTGATATCGGAGAAAGAATACAATCTTAAGACCGCTCCTATGACTGTATTCTAAGGTCCTCTTTACTGTAGAAAAGTGATTTTAAATTGTAATTTTAATACTTCACATATAATAACAACAATTAATGCATTGACACAGTTACAATATGTGGTTTTTGTTTACAATCTTTGTGAAAATGTAATGTTATTTTCTTTTAGTGCTAAATAAAAATCGAGTTTTGTTAGAATTTTTAAAAACTGATCTTAAATAAAAAATACTTTTTTAATTTAAGATATAATAGAATAACATGTAAAATATATTTTTTGCTCGCACGAATAGAACAGTAGTTAGAACTTAATTACCTTTTCCTGTATCCTAAGATTGTCTGGAAGATAACGCCTTTTAGCGATAAAGCCGCCTACTGGCACTTGATTTGTTATTTTCATTTATGTCTCTTATGTCTATGTATTTGTGCAATAAAGTGCTTTCTATTCTATTATATTCTTTTTTTATTTCAAAACTATAGTTTAATTGAAATCCAATATAGCAATCAATAGTAAGCAATCTTTAATTTACAGTTAAAAATACATAAAATGATATTAAAAAAATCTAACATCCTTAAAATTACATAAAATATGCATACACCCGCGGCATATCAATCTTCAATACATCACACAATAACTACCTACACGCTTGATGAACGGCTCTCGTTTCGCTGGTAAACTGTAATTTTACTGTTCTATAAATAAAGATAAGATTACAGGCAATTTGGCCGTCCACACTCATGCCGACACCTCGGTATTTTAATATTTTATCACGCCACGAAGTAACTATTTTATGCAGTTTCAGGTTATAATTTGATAACCACTTTAAAATTTTAAATAAACGTATTTTTTTAAGTTTAATTTTGGAGAAAACATGACAAAATAATTTGGCCACCTGAATTGTCAAAATTAAAATGTCACGTCGACTCACGAGTATAGTTAGACGAACTTTCACATCTCCAAAAAACACAGTCTCTCGAGTGTTACAAAGTCATGTATTACATTGGCCACTCGTACATGCGCGTGATATAATACCAGAGAATTGAAATCCCCTGTAATATTCCCATATGAGAACCGCAAAGTAATAAGCAAATTCTAGCATGTTGGGAATAACCCCATGTTCGCGGTTCACGCACGGAATTGCCCTATGTTTCATTACGAAGTTTTTCCACAATCCAGAGTTCTCAAAGTTAAGATCCTGAGGGATCGTATGCTGATGAGATGAGGTTATGAAATGTACATATCAATCACGAGCACTAAGTTTAATTTGGGTGCGAAAATCATGACGTTGGAGTTGGAATTTAAACTTTACCACACATATGCAGTACTAGTAAATGAACGTGTAGTACTAGTTTTTCCATGCAACTTCGTTCTCGTAGCCGATGTAACTCAGTCAAAATGCTTTCTTAAAGGCAAGGTAATGTTTGTTGTTTCTATGAAGAAAATGTTAACTACTTCTAATACTAGTAGCTCGTCCTGAGCTAGACCTAGCGTTATAATTTCTAAACCAACACCTATCATTATGATACAACACTCGGCTATATGAAGAACGCATATTTCACCCCCCTCCCTATGTTTGTACACCTACCGATTTCGCTCATCTTCGAACTCGAGATTTTCTTTTGTCTAATCTATCCGCCTATGAAATTTTATCAAGATTGGATTAATGATTTTCCAGTTATCATCCGACTAAGTTTTACATACATACAAACATACAACCGTCCGGTCATATCGACTCTGAGACCTCGCGCGGTCAATATTGATAAGCAATGTTAAATCTCATTGGCATCTTAGACTCGTCATTCCCGCTCCCATATCTAACTTACCCTTTCATTGCTTGTTATCGTCTTTCGGGACGGGTCCTTCATTACAATTTTCGTCTAATATTACACACGGATAATACAATTCCCTATAGCCCATGAATATGAAAATGGTCCCTTTTTAATGAGGCTCAGTTAAGCTAGTATCTCGAGTTGCCAATTTGGCGAACAACTTTTTACTACCCCGATTGGCTTGATCCCAGTATTGTGTTATCTTTCTGTTATTATCTATTTTTTTTCTAACTGATAGAGTTTGCTTAGCCCGCGACGCCCAGACCTTCGCTAAAATATAAAAGCTGAGAATTTCTCTATATTTGACCCCTATACAGTATAAATATACCCAGATTATGTCTATTATCCGGAGTCATTTTAATGATCTCTCGTTCTCATAATATATCATCTAATAATCTCATAAAGACATTCATAATATGTATTTATCAGTACTGGTACATTGTTCAGTGCTTTCCTATTGTATGCAGTAGAAATTAAGAAACAGGATCTGCAGTTTCTCGCTAACATCTGCCCCTTCTTATTTTAGGACGTATAGGACGATATCCTATCTATCCTATCACCAAATCCTGCTAATAGCTTATCAATGACTGTTCAAAATATCACTATTTTAAAAAGTTATTGAGTACTTTGTTCCACAAAAGTAGTCAATTCGCCATTTTCGCAGAAAAATTGTTAGGGACTCTTAAGTATCGTATTCTTATTTATTGTATCAGTACTATAACGCGCTAATGAACGACGCTAGAATTTTCCTTTCAAAGCATCAATGACAATATCCGACGTAAGGAATACAAAGTTTCTCATTAACTATCAACTACATGAGCTAATAAAATATAGAAAGGTCTTTCGCGAGTAAACTATACGACATAATCATATTTAAGCTATCATCTTTCCGCTAGTTAACACCTAATTTTGCAATAAAGATGTAGTTAACACCCACTATAACTAAATCTTGTCTAGACATCTTATGCCACCTTAACAAAGATCATAGACTGCTGTGAAGGCTATTTTTCATATATCAATTAATATTTTCTTATCAATATTTATTACTAAAAATAATATAAAAATATATATTAACGTGTTTTCAAACCTCATACATTTTAGTTTCAAGCAGACTTTTATCTTCATAATTAATAATATTTCTTCAAACACTACAGCTCATTACAATCCAAACATTGCATTTCCGTATGATTCGAAAGCGAGCAACCTTATTTGTGAAGTTCACAGTTCTTAATTAAAGAAATAACTCTTTGTAACACAATAGTGCGCGGTCAGACAAAGCAGTGTAATAAAAGAATTCCTAAGAAAACGCGTTCTCTATTTTGAAGCTAATTATAAGAGGAAACGAATCGATTCATTTACTCGATTGCGCAACCGAGTTCTCGATTATAATCCATGTAACGTCGTTTCTATACTCGTTTTAATTAGATGTTTATCAAATATCGATAAAAGGTATCGATGTCTATGATTGTAAACTAAACGTAGCTGATACAAATTAGTTTTAGAGAAGGATTGTATCATTAGTTGAAGGAATGTTTTAATATACTGTTTTGATTCGTTAAAATATATGACTTGTTAAAAATATTAATAAAAATAATTTTATAATTTTATAAAAAGGGTATAAATTGTATAGATTCTGATCTAATAAAATGTTTTGAAATTTTTCGCTCTCCATTTATTAGTGTAAAAGATTAGAATAAATACCTTCATTTTGTTTTTTGCGACCGGCCCCTATTTTGAAACATTGTTAGATTATGTGGGATATATTTTCACAAGATAATTCAATTGAATTAAAATTTGGTGAAAGAGATGAGACGTAATTTCAAGTAAGACATATGGAAAACCCTTATTTTTAAAATAAAGAAAACTTGCGTACATATCAATTTAATCTAATTTACAGTTGGGTGCATACGGAAATATTCAAAATTTCTTAGAGAACCAATTACGGAGTACTTTTGTACACTGATGTTTAAAAGCACATACAAACTTGTCAAATAAGATAGAAACAATTTTTAATCAAGATTCTGACTGACAAAGGAGTGATAGAATCTCAAAGATGTAAAATGCAGCGGCAATCAAATGACAATATGACAACTTCTTTTAAAGTTATAATTCTTAAACCGCGATATTGAGTCTTATAATCATGTGTTAAGGTACAAATTTGAACGATAGAATAAATTTAAAATAACCTAAGTTCCCATGCATTATCAGATGATAAATCAATAGCCCGATAATCTTATGTATGTGCTTGATTCATCTGGAAAATTAATTTGACTAACGGTATGTCTTTGACAACTTCCATGTATGATAAGAACAAATATGTGGAATAACAATTAATATGAAAATGTTGGTTCATCGATGCTGACTTTTGCCATTTAACATATCGAATTCTGTCTCAGATATTTAATTAAACGGCAAGATATTTAATATGAGAAAGTTTGAATGTTAATGTGTCAACCGAGGTAAGTACTGAACGGATAACCATGAAATTTCATATTTGGCTAAATTAGGTTCTAGAACACTATTGTTTTGAGTCAAATTCAGCGTCTTTAGATAAAGACCTTTAGAATTTTAATGATATTCATGAGAACGGAATAAACGAACAATACTTTATAATCTCACAACGCACAGGGCCCCATAAACCTATTCACAGGCAATATTTTTAGCTATACATATATCCATCTAAAAAAAAAATTATCTAGACTAACAAGGGGTTCAGGCGCAGAATCATCTTCTCATCACTTCTCTTTTGTGACCTTTGATCTTTTGACCCCATTTAAAACGCAGTTTATTACACACTAGCTTTCCGCCCGCGGCTTCGCACGCGTGGGCTACTAATTTCTGTATTTTTAGAGGAGCACAATAAAAGTTTAAAAAAATTACGATCGCAGGACCAGTAATATATGCGCATGTCTATAGTCGATATCTGTCCTATACTTCTAGAATGAAAGAGACTTGTATGTTTGCACGCATTTAACGCATTCTTGCTTATGGACGCAAATAATAACTTCTGCATGTTGGTTAGTCTTTGTTGTGATTGGCCGCCATGATCATAATCTACTTTGGAGATTAAAAGAAGGCTTTATTTATCATTGAAAAGTACTGTGCAAATAACAACTAAAAAGTTTCAACTGAATGTACCTACGCCCATTGATGATGTGTTTTGATGGATAACTTTGAACCCTCATATCTTTTTTTATTTTTAACCGATTTGAATGAAACAAACACTAAAACCTCCGGGGGACTTGCCGTAATAAATAATTGAAAACCGCATTTAAATCGGTTAAGCCGTTTCGGAGTTGACTGCGTACAAACGCCCGACAAACAGACAAACAGACAAACAGACAAAAATTCTAAAAATCATTGTTTTGAGTTTAGAATCACAAATAAAACACGAAACACAAATTTTTTCTTGAAAATATTAAATGTACAGACACGGCTAGTCTACGATTTTATTATATGTATAGATGTATAGATTATTTAATCCGACATTTTGCGTGGTCACGGGTGACTGAGATGACCGTTGTCTTTATTAGTACTTCAAGAATTGTGTCACTATATCCATCTATTCCTATGATTATGTTATATGTTAAATTTCAGCAATAAGAGTGGGAGCCGAGCCTTGCATGATATGGCCAAGCTCGCAGCGGTGTCAAGGCATTTGCGACACTCTGAAGTTGTAGATGTTCATGGGCTACGGTCAGTCGCTTAACATCAGGTGAAACGCATGCTCCGCTTTCTTGCTGTAACATAAAGAATGCACTTCTTATTTACTATAATCCTTTTTTTACTAGTTTCATAACCCATTCCCTGGCATAAAATATTAACTGATGCGATGAGGAGTTATAAAATGTAATAAACTTTAAATTCCATTTAGAAAGTTTAATTAAAGTTAGCCTTTACTACTCCAAGGATCATAATGAACACTTAAAAAGTTTATTAAAATTTGAAAACAAAGAGGGTGTACTTAAAAATATTTTCCTGCAATAGTTTTGTACTAAATATTTTTGGATATTTGAATTAAAATTTAAGGGTCATAAAATAAGACTTTTTCATTTGTCGGTATCTACACTAAAAATAATACAGGTTTTTTATTATTCACAAATTCAACGAATTCGTTTTCTGGGTCGTTAAGTAAATTTTTCGAAAAATTCAAATTATGTCATTTTCATTTTCATTGAAATCTATTCTTAGAATCTAGACAGCATTTTTTAACAAAGGAGTGTTATCCAATCAAATCCTCAAAACCCACTTGATGAAATCATAGGTAAATATTATTAACCTAAAATCAGTTTTTAACACTCTTAAACTAAGCAAATCATTCCTACTCCTTCCATTCACGAACTCAATTCAATACTCAAAATAACTACCATATGTACAAATTGTTATTAATCGCTCTTTATAAATCGCTGACGTATCAGTTTTTAATTAAACGAAAATCTAATATAGTTTTAATTTTAGGTTTGCTCGGCAGCAGCTGTTACGTGACGTCATTATTAAGCGCTTTCCGACACAGGTGTTGGTGATAACGAGCACAAAATTAATGAACACTACTCTTTACCTATACTTAGGCTAGTTTATACTGTGGTTACTATAGATATTTTGTTAGGGGAGCTTTGATTATCTGTGCAATTAAAATGTCAATATTCGTTAAAGTCAAGTTACTGTAAATATATCTTTCTATAGCATAATCAAAGTCTAAAGAATACAAGCAGTCGTTGCACGAAATAGTCACATAGACAGCGTCCCACATTTCATAGATATTTGTTTAGGGGTGCTTTGATTATCAGTACAAAGGCAAATCAAATGTCAAATGTCTATATTATAGTCAAGTTGCTGGCAATATATATTTCTATAGCATAATCACAGTTTAAAGAGTACAGTCGTTGCACGAAATTGTCACATAGCAGCGTCCCAAATTTCCTTGATAAATGTCGACATTTTCTTTCAAGTATGACGAAAAATTTAAAAGTGTATAATTGATATGTACAGTAATATATTGCATTTTGAATGTTTTTTAACACAACATAAAAGTTATTTCTTATAATGCGAAACATGAACACACAGTCTTTCAAAAGTTATGATTTTACATGTATATATAGGTGTTCATACTAATTAGTTTATATTTATTGTTTAGAAGAAAAAATATATAATTTTGCCAATTACCTTGCATTCATTAATTATAGCAATTTGTTTTGAAATCATAAATATCCTCTATTTCAAATGAACATTATATAAAATAACTTTCAAACGAAAATACATTGAAATCAGATAATGTTATACAGACAAATTTAATAGCCACCATGAATCACTCTACAAAATTTATCGAACAACTTTTTCATTTGAAATGTTAAGAATAATTATTTCTTTCGGTAGCTGTTCATCAACTATATTTACATTACCCATCGAATAAATTTTATTCATTTATCAATAAATTTTGATGATAATATCGCAAATAATGAGTTCTAAAAATGTTGTCTCTATAATAATTATTACATATATCAAAAACATCCTACTCGCTATTAATAGTAAAAATATGTAAGTTTGAATGTTTGGATATTTGTGTTCACTACTGAAATGATTTTGATGGAATTTTCTATACATGTAGGCTATTAGCTGAATGAGGTGATAGGATATTTTTTATTGATTAACATGCACCGAATTTCACGAGCAAAACCGCGGGCTGCATCTACAATGAAGTCTATAATGTTAAATATTTTCTACACTCGAATCCTCTTTGAAATTCACTTTATAAGCCTTACTGTAAATATTTTGCCAAACAAGCTATATTTTGCAATAATTCACGTAAGCAAAGCCACGAATATCCATCAAGAATATAATCAATTTAAAACGAGGTCATCACAAATCATTCTCACATAGCACCTCTAAATACCTACGAGCTCTAACAAGCTGTGAATCATAAATCAAAATTACTGATCATATATATGTACACAAATATGGTCTTTATTCTGTAAGAATAAAGGTTGATTTACGTTTCACAATTTTATCGAATGTTAGCTGGACGTGGTCGACTGTATTCGGTAATGATCGCTCGCACAATATCTAGATGTATTTAATTGTGTTGGGAGAAGTGTCGCTTACTACTAGGGTTCCCATGATTTGGTCTATGTATTGCACTTTAGGACTGAAATCCTTACATTCAAACTTTCTTACTTTATTAGGTCAAAGTTAGCTTTATTCAAGTGTAAATGTATGTGGATTTATAAAGAATGTTGATTTATTATTTTATAAACATAAAGTTAAGGGGCAATACCTTCCTAGGTTATTCCTTATCACACAGTGTAAATATGCGATAAAATCTTTTAAATGACTGTGTTATTACAGTAAATATGGAGGATATTCTGCGATTTAGTTAAGGCCTAGTACAAGCAACTTTAATTTAATTCTAAATCATTATGGATTTGTATTAGAATATTTGAAACTAAGATAAAAACACCCAAAAAAATGAAGCATGTCTGTGATTTGGTCTTAGTTATATTCGAAATTTTGTCGATGCAAATTGTATGAAAAGAGAGAAAGAAATTAGTTCACTCGATTTATTGCATTATTTATTTCAGGCTACACGTAATATTAAATTAGAAAAATCTATATAATTGCTATAAATACTTGATAATAGCTATCCTAAAAGTCCAAAATACATGGTGACCAAGGTAGAGTCCAAGACCAAGTGTCGCTTGCAGGTGTCCGCATCACGAATATGGATTGTTAGTGATTTATGTAAACGTCAATGGTATATCCATACAGGATTGCATTTCGGTGAACTCGTGTTTCAAGACGTGTGATATTAAGCCATTTGTCACTGACAACGCCATTAATTATATGCTATCCTGGTAGCTCAAGAGTTAACGAGGTATATTCCTCGGTCTAATGTCTGAAATTAACACCTAAGATTCATGTTTGTAACTATCGTAGTGGACGTAAATATATGTATATACACGTATTTAAGAAAGCACTAAGTCATATAATTCTTAATTTGTTGTGGTCTTTACTATCCAATGCCTGTATGAATTAGAAAAAAAATAGAAATTTAAAATTTTATTCCACGTGTGGGAAACCTGAAGAGGTAAAGAGTAAGCCTAATTTTCGTGCAGACTAATTAAAAAAAAAACACTTGTGTAAGTAAAGTAGTAATACTATGCGAAGTAAGACATTTCTCAATGCGTTCAAAATGACAGGTCTTTGATTCAAATACAAAAAATGACAAACCACCACTCAAGTATCGTCTCTGAATAGGATTATGAGGCCCTGTGCATTGTGAGAACTCATAGTATTTGTCTGTGAATACGGTCGAAATATTTTGAAAC
Organism: Phoebis sennae; assembly: GCA_001586405.1. Lineage (NCBI taxonomy): Eukaryota > Metazoa > Arthropoda > Insecta > Lepidoptera > Pieridae > Phoebis > Phoebis sennae. The sequence continues at coordinate 636,725 of LQNK01001100.1, read as the reverse complement.
GATCGTTCAAGAAAGGAAGTCAGCAATATTTTATTAAAAAATTTTATTGCAAGTAAATGGTAAATACCAGTAGTTACCACGTCTAGCTTATAATCTTTGTGGAAACCAAAGAAATGCATCGCTGCAAGGATCAAAGCTATAACGTGGGAGGCGAGCTTAAGCGATCGTATTTGTGATACCGATTGATTTCAAATATTATTCAATAACATCATAAAAACATCGATGCTCCTGCAAGAACCTCAATATAATAATAATATAGACTTATAATAAATCTGAAGAGAGGTCAATTCTGTACATAAAATATATTTCCAAAATACATATCAGGGGAAGATTAGGAATTGATAGTGATGCCAAAAATGCATTCAGTACATTTTTTGTCTGTCTGACCGTCTGTCTGTATAACCGTGTTAGAAACAAGAACTACTCGACGGATTATAAAGAAACTTGGTACAATTATTCGTCTTACTGCTGTTCTGGTTATAGTATACTTTTAATCGCGCTACAATTAATAGGAGCAGAGCAGTGAAGGGTAATAGGTCCATGCAAGCGAAGTTGGCCTAAGGAGAAATTGACTACTACTTTTGTTTTAAAAGGTTCTTTAACATAAATATTAAAGCGGCTAGTTGAGTGTAATTATGTCTGTGTATCTTTCTTTGATCTCGATAGTTTATTAGAGCTTTATATGCAATTTTCAAAATTTGCATAAAAGAAAAAAATATCTACCAAAATAATATTTTTTGTTATGCGCAATTCTTCAATATTATTGGTTATATAATTTACGAATATTTTTTCTGCAATTCCAGCGAGAACCAAAGTGATTTAACACTGTATAAATATAAATTTTCTACCACACACTTTTATTGTACGTTTATAAAATGTCGTCTCCGTACAATTTATTACAGCGTCAGCAAGTAAAAGATCAGTTATCTTTAAACTGCTAAAGAGAGATAAAAATAAAACGATTGAAGACGATAGACTCTGCAACCGCTCGTGTAAGCGCCAAAGGCCTGTCTTGTTTAGTCAGTAAATACGTATATAATATAGTTGGGGATCCAGTGTTTGAATTTGGTAACTCATCTGTTTTATTGGATATCAACTTTACGCCACAAAATTTGCATTGCTATATACCAATACTAGCAGCGCCCCGCGGTTTCACCCGCGTAGCTTCTGATCCCGTGGAAACTCAGGGATTAAAAGTATAGTTAAGCTATATTGTGGTAAAGTTTCATTCAAATCCATTCAGTAGTTTTTACGTGAAAGAGTAACAAACATCCATACATCCATACTTACAAACTTTCGCCTTTATAATAGTAGTAGGATATTCAAAGTAAGATAAATAAGACCTTTGCCCAGCAGTGGGACATTACAGGCTCAAAATAAAAACAAATAAAAAGATAAATAAAATTTGGATTTAATCTATTTTACAACATACTTACTCACCAACACGATAAGTATGTTTGCGTTCTTAGTGGCCATATTTCTGAAAAGTAAGTAGTTTCAGAACGTATATAATAATTTAAAATTACCTGCCTAATAATAATCTTCATTTGAGAAAAAGACAATGTAACTTGTTTATTTTTATCAACCCATACAAAAGTTGACTTATATTTTTATCTATCATCAAGTAACTGATACGTATTCGTATTTTTCAGCCACATCTCTGCCTACTATAGAATGGCCATCGTATACCCTTATACGTTGAGAACATGACACTTGGCGGGGACCTTAAATCAGCTGCCAGTGCACCTGAGGAAATGTCGATTATGCAAATAGCCATCAGCTTTTAACTAAACGCCGCAGTCACCATATTTCGCATCTCCTTAAGATTTTTCATTTTAAAGTCTTTTTACCTTATTTGGGGTATTTAAAGGTTTTGAAAGAATAAATGGTTGAAATGCACTTTTTGATATATGGGATTGATATATTTACTAGGGAAAATAGTGTGCATATAGGCTATTAATACTAATTTGACCTGTCGTCAACTAACTCGGTGCATAGCCTCTCAAAAATATATTATTATTAAGATTATAAGAGAAAAAACTATGATCGTTTTTTTCATCGCGATAATCTTCAAAATTAATCAATAGATTTGAAAAATTCTATATAGAAATTAATTAATAAGTATAAGTAATTCTATATATAGAAAATCATGATAGGCAAGTAACTACATATTTTATTCCGGTTTTCCAGCATTACACCACTATGCGCATGAAAGAAAGCCATAGGTAGTACCTATATAAGGTTTAATGTTCTCTAATAATTTAACGTAATATCAGTCTATACAGTACGAGTTCTAGAAAAATATTTTTATAATAAAAGCGAATATTCCGAATATATTATTAATATCACACCGAAAATTCCAACATTCCTATGAAATAAGGTCATATTTTGCGTCTATACTTTTATATAAGCAGAGGACTCATAAACAAGCGTAATTTCTTGAAAAACTTCCATTGAATAGCGAATTAAAGTGCCTTTCTTCAATTAATAGACCTTTGGTATTTGGAATTTATCCACTATTAAATTTCCTATATGGTAGCTATTTGATGGCAACCGCAAGGGAATTCTATTTTCTTCTACCATTTTTTTTTTTATTTGAAAAACATTGAGTATGCAATTACAAGTGTTTAAAGTATTATCTATAAATAAGAGATCGGAGTTTTTTAATTGTTTAAATTATCTTTGCTCTATTCTGTAAGTGGCCGATCATATTTCGCAATACAACACTAAGCAATTGGAATATAATATTTGTGATCAGTTTACCAATGATGCATAACGTCCAGGTAATTAATAAAATTTAGCTTTTAATATTTAACATTAAAACTAATTGGTAATCAAAATGAGAAAAACCGTTGACTGTTTGCCTTAGAACAAAAAAAATAAGTCTAGAAGAAAAATATTTTTTTTTCATTATCTAGAAGCTACTCTTAGCGAGGTAACAGGACCTCCTACTAATAATAAGAAACTTTCAAGACATGAAGCAAATCTTTTCCCATAAAATGCAAGTTAACGTAAGAAACGATTCTTACTAAAACGAACAAGTGATGAAGCACCAATTTAAATCCTTGAAATCGCTTTCCGCGTGCATTCGTCCATTGTAAATACACGCTGTCGGTATCTTTATAACCTTTTTGAATGCAAATTACGTGAAGCTTGAACTTTATAGCGCAATTAATCGGCATTGCTAATTGAGGAGATATACGAAGAATGGGGATCGTTATTTACTTATAATCAGTTTTTGTCCAGACCCTAAAGGAGGAGGGATTGTTGTCTGTTTACGAATTGGCTTATCACCTGTTAACTTAGCAGTTTGAGTTAATTTTCAAGTATAAGATATCATTGTGCTTATTTGTATTTTTAAATATAAATAAATTAATATTCTCGGACATATTTTAAATGAACGCCCTCTAGTTTCAGACTAAGCAAAGCTTGTACTATGGATTCTATACTACGACTGATATACATATTTAACATTTAGTTTTTGCGTCTTACTTACTTAAAAAAGTAATTTTTCACTCACTCATAATCCGATATTGTATGATTTTAGTCATACCTTTACGCGTCTAGGTTGAATTTATAATCTAATCGCAAGCCAGATAGTATGCCTTTTCGGGTACATGGCGTTAACTATATAAAATCCTTGTTTACCATATTTTTGAGTAAATTAAAAAATAAGTAAAGTATATACATAGATTTACTATAAATTATTAACTCATTCCTTATACCCTACGCCAACAAACAAAAACATAAAATTTCGAATATAAATTTCAACGTATTTGCGTAAGAAAACACTTCTTAAATTCACCAAACATGGAACCATCATTACAGTCCCGGCGTAACAATATACTAGGATAAGCCCTCGCTCATTGCCTTCATTTTCTTGATACCAAATGCAATTTAAATTTGGCTCTCGTACAAAATGTAAACAAAAGAGATTAGTTCGTGGTTTTCTGTGCGCCCGTTTATAAAATACGATTTATTTAAATTAGATGTACGACGGCTTCTTATGCCTGCGACCGACACGACATAACGACTGACTTTTTCAGTAAAATATACTATTATTTTACTGAAAAAGTCATTCACTTATTTTTGATACATTGAAAAATAAAAAGAACAAAAAATATAAACTTTTTGAAATCTATATGTATTTGTTTGATATGTAATCGTCGTTGCTAATTTTTATATCACTGCAGGCAATGCAGTTGACGCGATGTTAGGTGACAATAATATCTCTTGTAAACAAGCAATAATAAGGTATAACCTATGCAATGCTTTGCTTGCTAGCTGTGCTTTGGTTTATAGAGGCAGGAATGATAAGAAAAATAATAACAAAAGGAAAGTGATATAATAATATGTCTGGAGTATAGCTTTTAGTTAAGCCTTTGCAAAGCTTGGACGTTCATTCGCGAGATTTATCAACGACTTTTTACGTATTTGGCGGTAACTAAAAATGTCGTGTAATGAAAAGAGTCGCTAAGCTTTGTGCAATAGCTTGTAATGAAGTCTTTGCAAGGTTTGGCCATTCTTTTGAGAGATTTATCAATAACCTTTCACATATTTGTCGTTAACTAAAAATGTCGTGTAATGTAAAGCGTCGCTAGGCTTTGTGCAATAGCTTCTAATGAAGTCTGTGCAGAGCTTCACCATTCATTCGAGAGATTTATCAATAACCTTTCACATATTTGTCGTCAACTAAAAATGTCGTGTAATGTAAAGAGTCGCTAGGCTTTGTGTAATAGCTTCTAATGAAGTCTGTGCAGAGCTCGGCCATTCATTCGAGAGGATTGTGCTTAGACATTCGAGATATCGCATTTTGTCCAATTTGATTTTTGCCAGTTGTGACATATTTTAGGGAGTATTGAAAATAATTACTAATTAAATTCTGTAGACCTTTACAAAATGATTCAACATCAGGAAACCAGGAATCATAATTTAGATGTTCTGGCATGGCTAGAAGAATAATAACTTAAAATTTTCAAGTTTTGATGTAGTTTTAATGAGTAAAAAATTACAAATATAAAGCCAAGCTAACTTCAAAATAATTAAATAATTTCTTATTGATAGTTTTTTCTATAATTTCAAAATTATAAATGTATAACTCATGCATCTAAATTATTTATTGGATTAGTATTTAAATAAATTATTTGATTGATCGACAAAAATTACACCGAGAAAAAAAAATAAAACAACTACACTAAGCAAATTCCATTGATAAATACTTCCCAAAACACCGGTATCCGTTACAAATGTTTTCGATAGCGACATCAATCTAAATTAAAACAAACAAATCCGCCGTTTTACATAAGCCCACTTTTATCGAACAAATTATAGGACCAGAACAATTCATCAATCAAAAGAGATACTTTAAAATACATTAACGAATCTTAAAATAGCTTCCCTTTGGTCTACTAATGAATGTGATGAAACGCTAAATTGTGAGTTTTTGAACGTTTTGTAAGAACTATTAAAGCTGTTTAATAGTTTGTATGTTGAATGAAATGCTGACAATATTATTTTACGACTAACTAAAAAAAATCCCCGTGGCTTCGCTCCCGTAGCATAATGTTATATATACTATGTTACTCGTGGATAATGTAGCTATCGAATGGTAAATAATAGTTTAAAATCGGTCCAGTAGTTTTAGAGGCTATTCACTATAAAAACACAGTTTTTGTCTTTTTAATATAAGTGTAAATAAACCGTTCTGGTTGTATAAAATAATATTTTCACTGAGACACAGAGATAAATTTTGTTAGCGTGGACATTTTATTTCGGGTAAATAGCAATAACAATTAAAAGTTAAAACATGTATGCACTCTATATTTTAGTACGACACGTAATACTGTGCCATTTTTCAAGCTGTATTATCCAATGTAATTCTATACAACTGGCCAATAGATCTGTTAAGTTGATCACAAATTACAGTTAGTCATATGACTTTTTCCGAAATATTACTAACACTAAGTATTGATGCATTTAAAAAATGTTTGAATCGAGAATATGTTTGTCTTAAGAAAGATAAAGATTCAAAATAATGTTATTGTATAGAGAGTTTTCTAGAACAAATATTTAATTCGAAAGTAGAGAACCGAAAACTAAAAATTCTATAAGATAATTACGTGTTTATCTTAAACAGATGCACCGATACTAATCTACATACCTACATAATTATTATTAACGAGGCCTAACCTACATTGAAATTAAATTGTCACGAAAACATTCGTCCATCATTTGTTATATTTACTTAAGTATTTAATTCGGTAAAGTTCCAACTCAAAGGATCCATTAGATGATTGATACCGGTCTTGTTATTGAATAAGATTTATAAAATTTTAAGGCTTTTAATAACGAGCGATTTAAAAAATATGATATTATGATAAAGGAGTTTTTATAATGTCCCGCGGTTTCACCTCCGTATATCTGTTTCCCCGTGGGATTTGATCAAAATCCTTTCTTAGTGGATATCTATGTCATAACATCTACTTGCATGCCAAATTTCAGCCCAATCCATCCAGTTGTTTGGTCTGTGCGTTGATAGATCACTATGTCGGTCAGCCTTTGAGTTTTATAATATAAAGTAATAATAAAACAAGAATAGGCTCCAAAAGCTCTAGACCAATTTAAAAAAAATCTACATTATTTCATATTATGTAGGTACGTAAGCTATATTTTATTATGAAAAAGTATTTATCTAATTCAATCGAATAAAGTTAGCAGTTTATAATAAATACATTTCACAGAATAAAATGACCAGAATAAGGATAATAAATTCATTACAGGACCATGATGATTTTCAATAATCATAGATGATCACACGTGTAATGTTTAAACGACGCGGAATTATTGAAAATATTTTAATAGGGCCACGTAGGTGATGTGTTTGACGCAGCGATAGGAACTAATCTGCATAGGAAATTGCTACGTAGTTGCCAACTGGCAGGTAGATGGAACGGTAATATGATGTTAAACGTGCAGGATCGCGAAGATAGCGTGGTTAACGGATAATATTACAGGCAGTGAACGGATATATGAACCAATAATGATGTAGGTTTAACACATTTGTTACTAAGATTGTTTTACTTTGAATGTTGTCAATCAAATTTTTGTGTTCAAGTTGTTATAATCGTTTTAGTTTACGTGTTGAAGTAGGAAAATATTGTAGGTGATTTTTGAAAGACCCTATTACGTGATGAAAAAAGAACAAGAAACGTCGCGTTCTTTAGTAAACAGCCTTATCAGTTTTGTAAACCTCTAAATGGGCGGATGTATTATTTGACGCGGGCTGACACAGTGACGCCATAATAATGTAGTCCAGCTCGTTATAAAACAAAAACGCAGTTATGCTCCGCTGACGGCCTTTTAAGCGTACGCCTATTCAATGTTTATTATATACTTACATATAAAGAATTCACCCACGGTAACCGCTAGTTAAATCTAATTTGAATTGAAAATTATTTACGATTCTATGTGTAATGGGGTGGACCCCGGCTCAAGTTAATGGCTTTTAAATGTTTGTTACAGTTTAAATATGGTAAGTTATTACTGAGTCATTGTGATCGTATTTTTTTAAATTTGTATGAACTTTTAATTTGAATAATGTAAAATAAATTTCAGTTACAATGATGTCAAAATATTCTGGTAAAGCTTCTGATTATTGGTTTATAAACAATCCTAATCCGAAAACGCTAACATAGATGGATATGAAATTCTATGCCTTCTCCGAAAATGGATTGCTAGAAAAAACGATATTTGAAATCTGACTAATTAAAATACGTTACTGTTAAACTTTAAAATTATGTTGACGTGATGTTTGAAAACATAGATTTAAAAATTTCCATCACACGCTTAAAGCTTGATTGTTCCACAGAACTAAACTAATTTTAACAACAAAAAAATCCTTAATAAGATTTAATCCACCGCAGACTACAAGCATAAAATATTAATACATTCAATACAAATTCCAAACAACGGCTTAGGAAAATTCAAAAGCGAATAAACTTTGATTAGATAATCCTTAAATCGAAAGCATTTTAACTCGAATTTTATTCAGAAAGTTACATTTCGCAGGCTGCTTACAAATGGGTACTGGACGGGCCGAAATTATCTTCATTACCCCGTCCATCTTTACGCAGGTAAGTTTTAATGTGCTTAACGAAATTGTTCTAATATTTCTGCAATTTCTGAAATATGATGTTCGCTTTGAGATCTGTTCAAATTTTAGTACCTAATTGCGATCGGCAAATGTATAAATGTGGTCGAAATTCCACTAGTATTTTTGTTATTATTTAGTTTTTTTTCTATATCCCTTACTACAATCTTATATAACAAAATCAAATAAACATTTGTTATAAGAGCATTCGAAGTTGCTGTTTTATGTTAACCAAAATAAAATAGTTGTTTATATTAATGGGTGGTTAGTGGTTACCCTGACATAAATTCTGCAATTCTACTAATATTATAAATGTGTAAGTTTGGGTGTTTATATGTTTGAATGTTTGTGTCTCAATCACTTCATAACTACTTACTGGATATTGATGAAATTTTGTTAACAGATACTTTATTAGATGGGTTAGGTGATAGGACACCTTTTATTAGTCGATAGACTTTGAATGTAACGAGAGCGAAGCCGTGGGCTGAAGCTAGATATTATCTCAATCCTCTATGCACTACTTTTATATTTTTAATTTTTCCTCTAGGAGGAGAATTCACAAAACTCCCACTACCATCAACCGATTATAACAAAACGATCGTAGAATTAATGTCAATTTATGTTCATTTAAAACAGTTAATTATAACCGACGCTCAAAATTCCGATCCAAATTTAAAACCGGTACATGAGCTATTGTATTTAACTAACTCAATAAGCGAATATCTTTGAAGTCGCTTTCTAACTTGTAACAAAGGGAAATCCTTTACGATTCCTTCGAAGGCTCGTAATTAACAAGTCTCAGATTTATTATGAGCCGAATTAGCTTCCAACGTTTCATATCATAATCGGAAAGCGTTTTACAGCCGAGAATTACAATTAATTACTCGTAACACGGTTTACGACAAATCTTACTTAAGAATGAGAAAGGATTAATTGTCTTGTATTGAGTATATATAAAGAATGGGCATTGTATAAGATAATTTATTTTATGTTATGGTTTCTATTAATAATCTTGTGCATAAATAAACTTTCGATTGCTAATTTTTCGTACGAATATATTCTAAAAAAATATTCAGAAGTTTATGTTAAAGTATGTATTTACAGTATTTTCTTATTACTGTAACAATAATTATGATAAAAAAACTAAATAAGCATACATGTCCTGTTATTACGTACCTAATAATTTCCGTTACTGAATTTAAAAAAACATCACTAATTTAGTCAGTCTTAACGGAGAGAATTAAGACAGTATTTTTAGAGATGGAGTAAAATAAAAAATAAATACGGCGTATTGCACTAAATTTAGTAAGAATCAGCTAAATTTTATATCATACGAAAGAATGCTTAGCTATCCCCTTTACGGAATAGAAAATATATTTTTTACATTGTACACTAATTTCTAAAGACGAAAACTTTATTTGTCTGTAATGAATAGACTCAAAAACTACTGAACCGCTTTTAAAAATTATTTCACCATTCGAAAGCTACATTATCCCCGAGTAACATAGGCTATACATAATATAACATGCTAGGGGAGCGAAGCCGCGCGGATCAGCTAGTATTTAGTAATTTATATTTTGTATGGTTACTTCTTGATGGAACTGCAGCAGATGACCCGTAATTGTTTGCTAAATTACTGAAGATGATGTTCGAAACCGGTCTAATTAGCAATTAAATAATTAATATAGCGTAGAAAATATACAACTGAGGAACTAGAGAGGTGTTTTTTTAGTACAAATCAATAGTATTTAGTACTTTTAAAATTGTTCAAATCACCGAAACTGTGACTGAAACAAGCGTCACCCACGAATCTTACCCAGTTAACTTCAGTCATAAAACTCACACGCCCGGGTTTACAAGCGCCATAACAATTTGAGGAAGCCGAAAGGGTAGACGTAATTCTACGAAAACTTTTGTTTACCCCGAATTGTTTTACAAACAATGTTTAGTCACTTTATGGTCCACTTGTTCTAACATTGTCACACTATTGTTCCATAAAAGTTATGATAACAGATTTCACTTTTTTCCACACAAAACGTCCCCCGTGTAAATTGCAAGGGACTTTTGCTTTCGTTTTTCTAAAACAATGTACTTTGTAGCTATGATTTATGCCCTTTGAATATTATATTCGAAAGCGAAATTCTGTGACTCAAAGCCGTCTTTGAGCTTACAAATTATATTTGTCCCGTGAGACAATTGTAGGTTTTTGTTGAAATGTATTCTTTTGTTTTCATTTGTAAATACATCTTTAAATTGGAATTTTGGTATATCAAATGTGCTCTTATTATCCTTATGTTTATTATAAATGCGAAAATGACTTTGTCTTTTCTTCACGCCTAAACCAGTGAACCGATTTGGATGAAACTTTGTGTAGAGATTGTTTGAAACCCCGAAAAGGACATAGGATTGCTTTCATCCTGGAAATCCTACGGACACAAAAGATATACGCGGGTAGAACCGCGGAACACCGCTAGTTTACATTAAAAGTATCTATAAAGCATAACGAATGCTTCATTTTAATAAATACCTACAGCCTCCGTTTATGATACTCGTTAATAAATTATAATAAAAAAATATTTTACATTACCCACTGATTAGACGTAATATTTTTTATTATAAAGGGCCGGCGTAGCTCCAAAGATGGTCAATAAAATACAATAAAGGGTCTGTAAACATTTATTTGACCAGACCCACAATTTTAAATTATCTGACTTAAGGCTTGTTAATTTTGACCCGAATTCGAGCAATAATATAAAGGGCATAAAAACCTTATTAGGGTTTTTAAGGGTCTGTAAAAAACAGTCACCTGCTTGAAAATTACTTAAGCTACATCCGAATGAATTAAGTTTTATGTACACTTAATACTATTGATTTCAACAATAGCTTAAAAATACATAAAATCAAATTCTCGTCTTCATAAATAAACTTACTTAAATATATCTTCGGTTAAGAAAGCATAATATACTTAATTCAATATAATTTTGGTTAAGAAAGCTAAAATGTATTATTTATAGTGCCTATTTAAATGGAATAAAGTATGTAATAAATGCATAATCATTGTTATAAATAATCTCGATCCCATTACAATTATTAGAGAATACAACGTCCATGTAACATAAATTGGTGCGCGGAGCGTAAAGTGGACTCCAATTAAGGAGTTTATAGTTAAAAACGCGCTGTAAAACAATAAATCCTACAATAGCTTCGGCCCTATTAATTAACTGTCCAATTTAAAAATAATAGCGCTTGCGTGTCCTCAGTATAATGAACAATGTGAGGTTTTAGGTTTGACGAAAGGCTAAATTAAAATACCGATGTGTTTAAATTCAATATTGTTTCAATTTCAACTGGATGAATTTTTTAATACTAGTTTTAAATATCATCCTAAAAATCTCGCTTCATTTTTCAACAAATTACTATTAAATCTAATCGTATGTAGTTACGATTATGAATGAATAAACTATAGGAAGTGACATCTACACAGACTTTGTAACCCTAAAAGAAAATCTGCTGTCTGTTTAAACATCCTAATAATGTGAATATGTATTTCACATAAAAAACGAATTTTTAACTTCAAATTCATGAATCTTGCGGAGGATGATAATATTCTTCCTCCAACTAAAAGGAAGGATCCTCGATCGGTCCGAACCACAGGACTTACCGCAAGTTAGGCCCCGAGGATTGATTTTTGGAAGTGGTATATATGCTACGCGATGAAAACAACAACGCGATTTAGGAATTGTGTTATGACGTGACATAATATAACGAAGTCAGATTTGGTACATAAATTCTTTTGACACAAGATCAGAATAATGTCTCAAATATATTTTTCTTCTTGCGCATTTACCACTAAATAAACATCTATTATAATTAAAAATAATATAAACATTAATCAATTTTATACATCTCCCATAACATTAAGTAGCAAAAGCATATCATTTATTAAATTACTGTATAAATCTCCCTAATTTATATCCTACGACATAATAAGGAAAACGGTATGTCCAGTTTCACATTATTTATAGCTATTCTTGTAAGTCAAGCGTCTATAAAAGTAAATAAAGCTCATGAAAAAGCTATAAATCCTTTACAAAGAATACGATACACTCCGGTAAAGGTACCTTTCGTGATTTAGACGTAATATATTCTGTGGAATAAAGAATATATAGATTGGTGGCTAATTTGTGACTTCTTCTGTGTGGTATATGAAGGTTTATATATTATATGTTGGTATTTTGTAAAATGTAAATATTTTTGATTTTCTATAGATTTATAGGTTTGCTTTGCTTGCTTCTGGTTGGCAGCAAATCTTGTCGATTCTATTACATTTTTTTTATGTATTTTTTATGACTATATTTCCTTCTTGTATTTGAAGTGAATGTTTATGTAATGGACTTCTTTAAAATTTAACCTTTAGGTACTTCCTTGTTATTTCGGTAACTATTTTTTTTAAATATTGTTTTACTTACTCTAATATTAATATTAGACAACAATATTGTACCCTAAATGGTAACTGGTTTAATTATACAAAAATGAATTAAATATTATAAATTTATTAATAAAATAATAAAATACATTAAATAAAATGATAAAAAGAAAGATATCCATTGCAGATAAAGTAATAAATAAATTAATGAACGAAGCCTTCAAAAACCAAAAGGGTAGCATTGTAAACAATTTCGTATGCCACTGCAATTATCATTCCGGCGACAACACCAATTACCATGCTTTATCTTAAAGGAAACCGATTTAATTACTTAACACTTTCCGGCACAAAAATAACACCTTTCCACTCTGAATTAAGAGTATTTCGAATCTTTAACCGCTAACAAGTTACGATTATAAGGATGTCGATATCTTATCGATGTTTTTATCGAATAATGTTTCGAATTAGCAAACGGCGAATTGCTTATTTTGATGTTTGGAAGCTTAATAGATGTTATCAAATATCCTAATGTTCGAAACGTGGGATGTAATTTGTTTATTCCGTGAACTAAGTAAGTTTTAGTTTTATTTAATAAAATTAAGGCTAATAATTTAAATTTAACTTTTTTAACGTTTTTAGAATATATTTCATGACGATTTTATCACGTTTATTTTTCCTTAAAAATTTGAAAGTAAAAATAAATGCGTTCTCTTTTAAAGTTTAATGAAATTTAAAATGTTCTAATGAAATATATTACAAAAAAAAATTAACAATTTAATTACTCAAACGTTACATTTGAGAAACGAAAGTCATAACTAATTTCAAAACGCTTCTACTATTGCTTACGTAATTGTTCACCAAGCAAAGTATTTATCGATATCCAATTAACTATTCCCATCCCTATTGTTTGGGCAGGTGGCGAAACCAGACAAAGGGCGGTTCATATCATTATGTTGTCTTGTTACTGAGGCGCGATATAATTCAAAGACCATAATTACTTTGAATACTAATCAAGTACGATATAACAAGGTGCAGTGCACTAACGCGTCTTTAACTGAGCTTGACCTCTGAATGAAATATATCTTGGAAGGCTTTTATTTAACCCGTGTCAGCACTGTTTTTAGAATGAATGGAGTATGGAATTTCTCTATCAGATTTTTGTATGCAAGTATTAAAATTGAGTTTTTAATTGCTACAAAGTATCGGCGTGCAATACTTGGTACTATTAGTTACGTTCATAGGTTTTTGTTTGATGAGTGGAGCTGAGGGTAGTTAAGAGTTTTAATATTTTGTATTGACCAGTGGCAGTTTACTTTACTACTTTAATTTACTTTGCTTCAATCAAGACGCATTGAAGGATTTTTAATATTATTATTATGTCTTACTCCTTGTATTCCTTCTATACATGGCACGCTTATTATGTTTCATTTCATTAAAACAGTAACAAAAATTTTGTATGACATAACCTTCTTCAATAATTTTTACTTCAGAGAAATTTCCCACTTTTGAATCCAATTTTAGCCACCAATACCGTACAGTCTTAGAATTTCAAAAAAAACAACTTTGTTTTCAAATTCAAATTCGATATATGATTAAAAAAAAGCTTTAAATAAGACAATTCTCGCATCGGCATCTTCCTAAAAAGCGTAAACATTATTCAATCTGTCAGTGCAGTGAAGTCCATACAAGTAATAATTAAAACATACACGTCTAATGTAACATTATCACGAACGGGAGTTTAAAATGTAATTTTTAAATGCGCTTCAAACGTTTGAGATAAATGTGCTCTAATGATAGTAAGTCTTTGGATATATATGATGTTCTGTGAAGCTTAAATTATAGGCAACTTGATTTATTTACATCAATGTTTGAAACATGTATTATTTTCAGATTTATAGTATGTTTTTGGAATCTATTCTAATCTTTACTCGAAACCAGCTTCCCTCCGCCGTTGCCTCTATCTCCCGTTCCCGTGAGATTTCCGGGATAAAAGCCAGCATCTACTAAGCTATGTCCTTTCTCGGGTTTCAAAAGATCTCTAGACGAAATTTCTTCAAAATTGGTTTAGTGGTTTAGGCGTGAAGAAGAGACGGACAGACAGACAAAGTCATTTTCACAAGTATATTATAAGTAAATCTAAACGAGGATATGAATAATTCTTTCCGCTTCTGCAAGTTTAAAAGTAAGAATGTGTGTTGGTTCGTTTACACTTAATTGAAGTGGTATGAATTAAGGTTTTTCCTAAATATTATTATAAAAATAGCTTGACCATATTTTTAATCCAGCTGTGCTCTGCGGTTTGCTTAATAGCGTATGTACCCTTCTTTTTGAACTATATTATAGCCAGAAATTTATCAATCTATATTGTAGTTTCGAATATTATCGAGTTTAAATAACAAGAAAACTGTACCATTTTATGTTATTAGTAATTTGTTCGCCCCATGTTGTTCATCGGCAGTGTTTGTCGATTACCATCAAATGACATATTGTTCGTACCATCGTCCCATAAAACTTTCTACAACGCTTCATGAACTCAGACTGCATCATACAAATTACTTTTATTCCCTCTGATATTATCTAAATTTGTTATTAATTCACTAGAAGCAACTCAAAATACGCGAAGGAAGCATTTATTGTTAAATTATGCGAGCTCCCATGTGCCTACATTGATTACAAACCTCTAATTAATGGTACAGAAAATTCTTTACCGAAATGAACTCATCATAGGTTAGATTATTACATTAATGCTTGTGATAATTACGGTGAAGTGATGGGCGTTTTCTTATACATCATTTGTGTTTAACATGTTGACTTGCAGCCTAATTGCCTTATTTTGAGCCGTGAGATCTATATAATGTTTTGAAGAAGTACCGCAATAACTTCTGTAACCATTATTTAGAAACGCAGTTTTTGTATTTCTTCAATTATTTATTTGTTGATTTAATATATATTGTAGAATATACTATGTTCCTTTTCTAAATTCATTGTAAAATGTATTACAAAATATAGGATAAACAACACAGAGCGAAATACAAGAAAGTTGTTTTGCAAACATGAAGTAATAGAAAGATAAGACCGCACTTATTGATTAAACATATTACATTCGCACAGATTGTATAAAAGTAACTTTGAACTATGTGTTAGTATCAGAATATTTTTTTTTAATATAGTATATCGATTCAAATTTAAACAGAACGTAAGTAAAAAGCTTGTATTTAAATTATAATTTTTGGCATCAATTTCAATGGGAGAAAGTTTATAAGTTAATTACACCACATCCATTTGTTATGACGAAATATGTTTACTTTAACATTTCTCTGATAAATGTACCACATTTAGGTCTAGGAGTTTATATTGCAACTTGGCACCAGGAGTAACTAAATGGGCAGATTGCCCTTTAAGATAAGGCTTTCTACAAATTATTGTAATGTCAGGCTAACTTCGCAAAATGGAGTATTTATTGAACTATTATGTATTCCCTAATTAGAACTGTATTTTTGTTATGTTCGACTATCTTGTTGGTCAATAAAAATGTTATTAGGATTGTCCTGATGAAAGAATCTAAATATGTTCCGGTCTTGCGCCTGATCTGTCTCCGGGTGTGTAGGTCAGTGAAGGAATAAAAAGTGTGTCTATACCTTTGTACTGGATTATCTTCTAGGCAACTTGCTTGTCTCTGTTGAGGTTGCCCACCGTTGAAATCGACCAAAAAACTATTAATCTTTTTATTGACCGCCTTCTTAAGTGACAAAAGATTAAATTTAGAGATGACAAAGTATAAGGTAAGTACAAACATGACAACAGTAACATACGGAACTCATAATAAGATGGCGTAAATCTATTTAGGATTCCGAAAAGTTTCTCATAATAAAAATATTGATTTAAAAATATTTCATCATAAATATTGTAATCAAATTGATTTATGACTATTATAAAATATTGAGCCGTTTGTTTAAAATCAATTGAAAACTAATTAACTTTATATTTTGACACGAGCAATAAAAACAAAACTTATATACGAATATCACACTTTAACATCATTCAAAAGATTCCTATAAAGTCCGGAATTAATAGCCCAGATTTATTTTATTGATTCAAATTTTTCGTTTTATTAAAACTTAAAGATAATAGAAGTCGATATTAACAGCTATACGTATACATATATTAATTAAAATATACAGCTGTGTATAACGAGTTGGCGACTACTGATTTAAGATTTTAAATTAGATATGCATAATTAAGATTTTATCTAAAAATCTTTTATTTTATTTAAACCTTTTTGGAATGTTTAGCGAAAACCGGCGTGATAATATTGCAGTAATATTTTATGCGGAACACACCTTGACAATAAGTTTCTTATTTAAATATTAATTCACACAACATGTAGTAACAGTCAAAAGATTTTAAATAACTTAAAGCTACGGTCCATATAATTTTTAAAAATGTTATATATTGCAACTTGTAAATGTTCAGTAGTGTATTACATGAAAATGTTACGTAGTGATCTCTACTACAGGTTTTATCTTATGTAATTCACTTTGCGTATATTATACGTTTATACTATTGTCTACATTACATTATCTGTTTACGTTCATAAGTAATACTGGAGATAAAAGCGATGGTAATGTTTTTGAAAACAAATAATTCAAAATCTTATTTTCACATAATATCATCGTTAGAAAGCAATTGATTGGTCAAAAAATAAACTGTTAGAAATAATTTATTTGTAAGAAAACACTGCACTAAATTCCACATATTTTATTTTCTACAAAAAAATTCTACAAAAACCTTTGTTAATAAATAATTAATATACCTAGTGTAGAAAATAACTAACTGTGAAACTTAGTGAGGTGTTTTTTTACAGATGAATCAAGATGTAGTTCCATCAAGAGGTAAATCTACAATAAGAACCTTTGTTTTCATGCATAATATGAAACTTATAGCGCCAAATTAGAAAAGGCGCTTCAGTTTCACTGGCATTTTTCCAGATGACTGGCAACGTCTTTCTGATTTAAAAAAAGCTTACTTTGAACACAGGCGTTTTGTCGCTCAAGCTGCTTTGAGAAACGAAAAATAGATTCTACTTTCATTTCACAAGAGTTATTGTTCTTTTGTGGAAAATTTTGACAGATATACGTCCAAAAGTTGTCCAAAAGTCGGTCAATTAAACTGGAGGTTGAAATATAGTTGGAAAAAATAGATTTTGGTCTAGTTTTGCTGGTGAAATTGATAACAATAGAATCGATGCAACGTCTATAAAAATAACTAAAAATCTTGAATCACTGTACCACTGTTTTGGAAGGAGACGGGAAAAGGAAGGTGTTGAGAAAGAAAGAAGGCGAGGAATGAGATGGGAATGTAGGATGAGTAAAGACTACTTAATGATGATTTGATACTTAATGTTCCCACTATGCGCTTGAGCCAATTCATACCGAAGAAATAACGTCTCCCATCATAAATAATATTTTGTCATACCACAAAAATAAAATCATTTTCATAACATTAAAACCAATCACATTACCGTCAATATTTGCATAGTATTTTTATCGCATAAAAGCAATGCTAACCACATTTAAAATTATTTTGACTCTCATTAATTGAAAACAATCGTAAACAAAATTAAATGGAAAAGCGACTTCACTCTTTATTTAAATTGCCACCGAAATAACCGGAGTAAAATAAATGATAGCTATTTTAACTGACGATAATTTAATCATTTGTAACGAAATAATGAGGGAATATAGTAGCCGTATTGAGGATATAATTATTTATTTAAAATCAGCAATATTAAATTTTGCTTTTTATGTCACAGTGCGATGCGAGTCACTTGATATTACGCAACTAACATGGCCTGTAAAGATCAGCAACACGCGCATTGCGCACACATTTGTGCACTTTAATATCTCCCGCGCAGTGGCTGGTATCTGTAGAGATACCAAGAAGAAATTCGGTCAGGTGGAACCGATTTTCGTTGGGATGGTAACTTCTTGCTAAGTCAACCATTGTTTCGGCACCTATTTTACAAAGGTGAGTAAAATGTACAGGTGAGAAAAAATGTTGTAAAGGTGACTAAATAAGTATTGTAGGCTGAAGAAAACGCATATTAGAAAAAAATATATATTTCAGTAAAACAGATTTAGCGTGTAAATTATCTTTACATTTAGCCTTATAATCAACTTGAATCAAAAGCTGCACGCAATATGCATATTTTAGGGAAAGTCCGTGTATAGTAATAATTATACAAATGCATACTACAGATAAAATGCCATTTAAATTCTTTCGTTTCCGTTTTTCCTGTTGATAATAAATTAATGGTGCTTATTATTGTGAGCCATAATTAATTTATTTCCGGCGGTATTTGGGCTCCGGCGTTTAAATAAATAAGCTCTTGAAAAAATGTTTTTTGTAGATTGTAGATTTTGAACCTCTTCTTAGAGCCGTTCTTGCATCGTTGACTGCCCAGAAAGATATTTTGGGTTCAAATACTCACTTTGGTCAAAAAAAAATTTGCAACTTGACTGTGGCGTTATAACACAAATCCTACTAATATTATGAATGCGAAAGTTTGTCAGATTGTAGGTATGTATGTTTGTTACTTTTTCACGCAAAAACTGTTAATTAGATTTGGATTAAACTAAGTATATTTGAGGTAAAGATTTAGAATAAAATATAGGATACTTTTAATCCGGTAATGCCCACGGGATCAGAAGTAACACCGGTAAAACCACGGGGCTCAATTGGGCATAATTTTGTTGATCTCTGTCCGAAGAGAAAGGACATAAAGCGATCATGATTTCCTTTAGTCAATAAATATATCTAACAGTAGCGGCTCTTTTGTCATTCAAAATATTTTAAAATTTAGTTGCAGTATAAAATACCAAATACATTTTGCGTTCATAACTTGGCGTACACAAACAATACAGCAATATTAAAAATCAAACAAAATAACCCACTTTGTGTTGCATGTGAAACAAAAATAATACGTATAAAGCGAGGCCTTTTGCAAAATGTAAACAGAATTGGAAAAAATCTAAACGCCTATTAAAAGCTGGAACTCCGCTGTTCGGACGAATATAAAAGTGTTTAATTAAACTGTTGTTATTGATGGCCACTAGATGGCGTTTAATCAACAGCTGTAGGGAACTTGAAGTTTATTTTTAATTTGGCTTTATTGAAAGAGTTACGACGTAGGCTCAGTTTTATATGAGTTAGACATTTTGTGAGTGGGAACTTTATTTTTAGATCGAACCAATTGAAATACTGTGGCCTATAACGATACTGTAATAAACTAATAGAAATGTAACGTGATTTTACATAACTGGCCAATTATAGAAATAAATAGTTAACAACAAATCAGAGCTAGTCATGACTACAATCAACTACATTCTCCGCTTGCCTGCTATTACATAAAAATACATAAATACACACCTTTCACTGGTCCATTGATTTCAATTTACCATGCATTGTTTTCAATATATTGCAGTCACAACTTCAATATCCTCCAAAATATATCTTGCAGGATCTTAAGAATGGTCCAACGTAGTTGCACAAGAATGTAATTGAAATGTCAGGTTTAATTTGTAACTTCGTTTTAAGACAAGGCTTAAGCCGAGCGTTAGTGAGAATGCGCTTCCATTAATTTAAATTATTTTGTTGGGCTGATGTAATTTGCTGTGGATTTTATCTTAATTTGAACCTGCGTAATTCGGAAAATCGCTATCTAGGAAGGTGAATTCAGGTATGGGGTATAAAATGTTTGGTTAATTATTTGTTCGCATATGTTTCGAAAATTAAGGCTATTTTTTGGACTAATATGAGACATCGTATGTGTTTACGGACTTAGTCTCTTAGAAGACGAGCTGAAGTGAAATGCTTTGATGGATCTGTAATCATCTGATTCCTATCTCATAATACTTATATAATTGGCAGTAATCTAATTGTGGGAGCCGAGCATTGCACGATTGGGCCAAGCTCAGCAGAAAGCGATATTGCACCATGTTTCCTAGCTCTAGCTTGGAAATGTGTATTCCCATTCAATTCCTCTCCCATCCTGTTCAACTGTCCGGATTTCCCATCATTAAACCTTTCCTTATCCCCTTCCCTTCCTTCAAGCTGGCAAGGTATCTACGATACTATGATGTTGTAGAAGTTGCGGTCAGTCACTTAACATCAGGTGAACCGCGAGCTCCGCTTGCCTGCTGTAGCATAAACAAAAAGCTTAAGCTTGACCAAACATTTATATTAATTTTATTGATGCTTAAATATTTTGATACATACAAACGATTATCCACTTACATGATTCTAGTATATTCTGCAAAATCCTATATCAACATTTAGTAAATTAAGTATTTAAATAAATTATCAAATATAAAAGCTACAATAACATCAAATAATCCGCACGTTTGCAAACATTCGTTTGATATTTCACCAAACCTGTAATCCTGTTTGTATTTTATGTGTTCGTTAAGTGCGGCTTTGTGCTTTTGATTGGTTCCAACATATCAGTGAAACATCCCCAATTCCGTCCGTGAAAATACCGGTTGCGAATGTTAAAAATACCGGTAACGAACGTTAAAAATTGCTACGAAATCTATACAAATGGTCACTCTGAATGCAAAGCCTATGTACGGCTTAAATGTATATTAGGGTTTAGTGTTGGCTATTTATAACGGTCATCGGAGTTTGGTTATGATTAAATTGCAATTTTTAATGGAATTTGTATGTAAAAATGATAAAGTGATGCTATCAAAGGATTAAATGAAAAAAATCAACTTGTTTTTAATATAATTATATAAATAACACTTTATCAGTAACATGCTAAAATATCTCCATTTTCTTCGATCATTTTATTTCATCTTTATTTTACATCCACTTTTGATTCATTATCCTTTAATAACAATTGTTAAATAGGCGAATACTGACTTTCAGTAAACATTTAATCACTCTTTTGCTTTTCCTATAAATACTTTATCGTTCGTCTCTCGTTTTGATAATAATACGGTATTTTCTTTAGTACATTGAGCATCACCTTACACCACAAGCCACAATCTTTGTTAATAATATGAATCATACGCTCTGTGCTTAGTAACTGTAGAGGTACCGACCCAATGACTAAACAGCATTTACGTTAGCCAAGCAGCATTTAATACATATACAAATGAATAGGGACGTACGAGCATTCATAGTATCAAATGCGCTTGGGGTAAATTTTGATTTTAACCTTAATTCTAATACTATCTTAATGTTATTTTTTATCCTGATTTTAATCCTTATATTTGTATATTTTGATTTTAAACCTAATTTTGTATAATTAAATTTTAACCCTGATAATATTTTTATGAATTTTATTTGACATTAACTTTGTATAACTTAATTTTTAATAGTCATCATAATGTATTTTTTTATCACAATTCTAATTTAGTCTATTTTGATTTTAACCATAGTTTTGTACTGTAGCCAATAGTTTATAAGTTCAATCGCACTGGGGTTCCGCGTGACAGGCATTGCCTAGTGCGGACCCACTGCTAATATTGTTAAGCTACTATTGGATACTTTAAGTGCCATGCGATTTTTTGTAATGCTTCTGAATTTTGTAATAGCAACTTAAAATAATAAATGTATTTTTTATTTTTTATTTGATTTTATTTTAAATTGGAATAACGCACTAATTAGGCTGATGCACACTATATCGATTTATATATTGTAGTATCTACTATTTCTTTGTATATTGTATGCAGCATTGATAATAATTGTTCAAATTTTGCTTCTATATAATTCAAAATAATTATCACATTCGTCATGTACTTTTGATGATTACATGATTATTTTAGTTAATGTTTAATTCATGTATTGTTTTACAATTTTACAGGTTTAAGAATTTTTACTTATTAACTACAAGTACTAATTGTGATTGCAGGAAAGTAAGCCGCAAGTCGAAGGTTTTGTAATTAATCGTACGGCTATAATACAGGAGTTGTATATTGATTACGAAGCCTATATACAGCATTCACATTAACCTCGCAGCATTTGATACAAATAAACACCGAAGTACGAACTCCTGCCTCCATGTATCAAGTACAACTGAATACTGAATTCATAACATCGGTTGTACTTGAGCTACTTGGGAAGACCAGTTTCTTGTATGCATTTATACACGCAAATCAGCATTTGATACAAACAAAAATGGATATCAATGTATTAGGACTCATAGTATCTAATGTGTTTGGTGTAAAATGAAAAGCCATGCGCTGCTAGGTATCTATATATAGCTCCGACATAGATTTCGTAATCAAGTAAGTGATTAAATCGATTGTTCAATTAGTGTGAGACAGGTGTCTTTTGGTGAGTACATATGTATTTACATTATGGAAGCAGCATTTAATACAAACAGAAGTGAATATAAAAGTATGAGCATTTATAGCATCGAATGCGCCCAACATAAAGTGGAATACTCATCGGTCCGGTGTATAAGCGATACTATTTGTGTAGTATGCGGCGCCCATAGTTGTTTGTGGTGGATGCAGAGGCATTAAATGCGCTGCGGTGTATCGCTCCGACATTAATTTCGTAATCAAGTAAGTGATTAAATCGATTGTTTAATTCGTTTGCGGGCAATGTGTTCTCGATTGTTCCCCGTCAGTGTGTGTCGATTGTTTTTGCTGTAATTACTTTAATGAACTGGGGTTCGATTAACAATGGTAATCGAAATAATGGGTAATGTTGGTTTTCTTTATCCTAAAAGTTTTAATTAATTTAATATTTTTTACTGAATTTTGACGAGTCCGTCAAATTACCTTTTTTTAGGATATATATAGTCTTTATCTTTACAAAGGCTTAAGCGAATACTTAATTTCACTTTTGGCAATGGACATAACGATGGGATAAACGTCATAAAGGTAAGAGCGAGGGCTCACGACGTGTTGCGTTGGCAGTGCGGTGCCGGAGCGGTGTCGCTGCGTTGTCATACATAGAGATATCTGTGGCATGTCACACGAGGCGCTGCGTTACCGCACCGGACTTGCAACCATTGAGACGAGGCGGGGAGGGGTGCATACGTTGCGATGTTGGAACGGCACCGCTCAGTTACAGATTGTCCAACACTTCTGTGGCACCCGCAGCACCGCTATGACACAATAACGTTGCGGCACCGCAACGCATCGTGTGCTCTAAGGATATTGATATATAAGAAAACAATCGAATTTATTCAAAATAATTTCATATATCAACCCGTTATCCATGAACGAGAAAGTGTAATTACGAGCGGTACAATAAAAGCGAAAATTGTACCAAAATTACATGCAAATGTTAGTACAATCACGTATCAATTTCGTTTCATCATTTACTTACCACTTATGAAGATCCACGCGATATTGAACGTTATTACACATTTCTTATTTGGTTCAATTTTCCTTTGCCCATTAGAATACAAATTTGATTCAAGTCGTTAAAATATAATAACCGTATACTTGCTCTGTGTTGAAATGATTGCCTTAATAATCACAAATCATGCTTATTGTAAGGCATGAATTTTGGTGCAAATCTGTTGATGCCCTTTGCTCTTTGGTTTAGATTTCACTTTACAATTTCTAGTTCGATAATTATGTGAACGAAGTATAAAACTTGTTAATGTTACTTGTAATGTTATAACCATCTTTCAATGCACGTAGATGTATTATTTGATTTACATAACGTATAAATACTAATATACTTTTTATAAACTTAAAAAGTCCATAAATTGATTTAAAATAGTTAATAACCTTACGGAACCTTTTACCTCGAAACATATTATTTGAAAAAATAATATCAAACCACTTGTTTTCCTGACTGTACTTCACATAATTTTACTATATCATAAAGAAAATCAACACAATATTATGACAAGTATTCGTAGCATTAAATATACCCGTATGTCTACAAGTGAACTGAATTAGATAAAGCCTACATAAAGCTGCATGCGGGAGCCGAGACAGACAATGCTCCCTCCTTATTGCATAGGTCTTAAATTGTACTGTGGTCTCAATGCAAGCCAGTGACGTTAAATTATTGTAGTGTCGAGCCTACGGTACATCTGTAGTGTGTACCTACATGAGTACATGTGTTTGCTTCGTCTAAATTGTAACTGAATTTAGCTTCAAATTCAGAATTCTAATTGAGTAAAAAGAGTGGTTGAATGAATGAATGAAATACTATAATGTATACACCAAAAGCAAATATAAATAGTCATAATAAAGATTATATACTAAATGGACATGCATAAATGGCGGCCTTATGACTATTGAGCTATCTCCTCCAGGCAGACATTTGCAAGCATATTGAATGATTTATTTGCTTAATGTTGCATCACTTTTTTGCGCTAAAAATAAAATTTATTCAACTGTGATCTTAATGCGTACTACTGACGTTTAATTATATAGTGACGAGCTTGTGGTGCATCTGTGTGTGTACGTACATGGGTACGTGTGTGTGTCTAAATTTCAGCAAAATTTATCTTATTTATAATACCAAGGTTGAAGAGTCCGTTCAGCAGCCTTACAATATCTGAAGTAAGATTTGTGAGGATGCTTTTACATTTTCCCAGTATTGTAAAAACTATGAATGAATATATGATAAAGCATACCTCTGCAATACCATACAATCCATAATGATGTAGTAGACATCGATGCAATTACATTTCTTACCGTTTGGGGATCCTATTTGTTCATAAGAAACTCAAATTTATTGAGTAGAACAAACATTCTCATTTCATTTAGAGAAACGTGTGGAAAGGTATAAATATTTCGGAATATAATTAAACAAATGTATACTCATCAAAAAGAAAATTTACACAATTGTATTCTAAATGCATGCTATTGACGATTATTTATTGTAGAGTCGGACTTGTGGTATATCTGTACATACACGAGTACATATGTGTGGGTGAAAGCTTCTAAATTGTAACTAAATTCATAGCTTCGAATAAAGTAATAACACCTTAATGATTCGAAATTGTAATACTTGATTGTGTTTTAATGATAGTTCTGATAATGAATGATGGAGGTTTTTTGGTGTTTTGTTTTATTGCTATCAACTATTGTGGACTATTTGGCTTTATAATGTAACGTAATAACATAACATACATATATAAGGTTTTTAATGTTCAAAGTTTATATCATAATTATAAAAAAAATAATAATATCTTGTCTTAACAACACTTAAGTGCGGTTTGGACAAATTTCGTTTCGTTAAAATCATTAACTTATTTAATGATTTTTTTTGTATTTTATATTATTTAAAGTCGAGCATTTGTGTTGGAATCGATGTAATCATACAACAGCTTGACAATGGTACTTTCTTCCACCAGAAATAGGAGCATTTTGAATATCGCTATATTTAAACTGATGTTTCCGTATCTATGCCTCTGTCATCAATATAAAGGCGACCAACACATTAGTGAAACTAGTATACTCGTAGTCTCTTGCGTCGGTGATCTTACTATTAAGTGACAAAGATATCGTTCTAAAAACTTGCATCTAAAGCTGAAACAAGGAATAAAGTTGTAATCCTGCTTATATTATAAATGTGAAAGTTTGAATGCTTATGGGTCAATTACAAATTGTGGACAGGTATTTATGAAATATCAATAATGTCTTTCAGTTTTTAATCTGATATCTTTTATTGATATAATGCCAAAATCTAACCCGAGCGGAGCCGCGGTCATCTTACTACATAATAATTCTATACAATAATGAACTCATCTGTGAAATCCGTTGAAATACTTTGTAAGCAGCGAAAAAATATTACATGAATATACAAAAAGACGTCACATAAATCCAAAGCGAAAAGGTTTATTCAAGGAAACGGTTTGACGGAACGCGAGCCAAGCGTTCCGTGTGTTGATGATCTCGTAAAAACCCCGTAAAACTCCAGAGACGCTAAAATCAAGTTGAGATTTAAATTATTAATGTGAAAGTCTAAGTGATTAAATATTTAGATGTTTATGTGTCAATTACACCGTAAATACTGGACAGATTTTAATGAAATTCCTGGACTTCTTATATTGATCTATAGATCCGAAATCCATAGACAAATAAAAGCGGCTAACTCGAGTGGAACCATGGGCACGCTAGTACATCATAATTCTATACAATAATGAACTCATCTGTGAAATCCGTTCAAATACTTTGTAAGCAGCGAAAAAATATTACATGAATATACAAAAAGACGTCACATAAATCCAAAGCGAAAAGGTTTATTCAAGGAAACGGTTTGACGGAACGCGAGCCAAGCGTACCGTGTGTTGATGATCTCGTAAAAACCCCGTAAAACTCCAGAGACGCTAAAATCAAGTTGAGATTTAAATTATTAACGAGAAAATTTAAGTGATTAAATATTTAGATGTTTATGTGTCAATTACGCCGTAAATACTGGACAGATTTTAATGAAATTCCTGGATTTCTTTTATTGATCTATAGATCCAAAATCCATAGACAAATAAAAGCGGCTAACTCGAGTGGAGCCATGGGATGGCTAGTACATAATAATTCTATACAATAATGAACTCATCAGTAAAATCCGATGAAATACTTTGTAAGCAGCGAAAAAATATTACATGAATATACAAAAAGACGTCACATAAATCCGAAGCGAAAAGGTTTATTCAAGGAAACGGTTTGACGGAACGCGAGCCAAGCGTACCGTGTGTTGATGATCTCGTAAAAACCCCGTAAAACTCCAGAGACGCTAAAATCAAGTTGAGATTTAAATGATTAATGTGAAAGTCTAAGTGATTAAATATTTACATGTTTATGTGTCAATTACGCCGTAAATACTGGACAGATTTTAATGAAATTCCTGGATTTCTTTTATTGATCTATAGACTCGAAATTCATAGACAAATCAAAGCGACTAACTCGAGTGGAGCCATGGGCACGCTAGTACATAATAATTCTATACAATAACGAACCCATCTGTAAAATCCGATGAAATACTTTGTAGCAGCGAAAAAATATTACATGAATATACAAAAAGACGTCACATAAATCCAAAGCGAAAAGGTTTATTCAAGGAAACGGTTTGACGGAACGCGAGCCAAGCGTACCGTGTGTTGATGATCTCGTAAAAACCCCGTAAAACTCCAGAGACGCTAAAATCAAGTTGAGATTTAAATGGCGCAGAAGCCATTTTGTATAAGGGTTTTTATGAAAGTTTCTCGCTGACTAGATTTTATTTAGGCTAACTAATTACCGTTACTCATTTAGTTCCATTTTATGGTTCTTTCACGTTTTGTTTCATATTTGTGAATGTATTAAGGATTAAAGTGAGACCGAAATATTTTCTATTTAGAGAGAACAAATTGTATACAAAAATGTTGGTGCTAGGAAAATTCGTCTCTAGAAAATTCCTAAGTTTACGTTAAAAGTGGAAACTTGGACAACCGACATGATATTAGCAAGAACAATTGGAGCTGGTTCAAAGTAAATGGTTCAAGGAAAATTGTTTTTGAGATAACAATCGCAATAATTATTTGTTACTCAATAATGCAATTAAAAAACTGTTCTGATTAAATAAAAAGGAGCTTAAATGAGCGTAAAGGTATAAAATATTTATTATTTGACGCAGATGAAATTGTGGATGAAATAGAAAATATTTATGAGTAATTAAAATCAAAATCAGCACTATTCTTGAAAACATATAAAACTCTAATTATTCGTCCACTTATAAAGGTCAAGTAAACTCATCCATGTATATTGTTTCATTTAAAAGCAATTTACATTTCTGATTTAAGCGATTAATTAATCAAGACAATGAAAGATTGCAACTGTCTCAATTAGCTATATTGCCTTAGTTGCCTGGAACGCAGTTACATCATTTTTATTTGTAATTCCTTTGTATTTAACGGACTTAAAAATAAACGCGGGAGCCGTCTGGACTAACTCATTAATCGATTTAAAAATAGTTCAATTTTCGTCGATTAATCGTTATTCTTTCTCGGTTTATAACCACTATCCTTTTTTACATAAGAACAAAGTTACACAAGAAATTTACTGTTTGACATCATACATATGGCTATAATGAAATAGCCTGGACTTGATAAGTTAGTATTCAAAAGGCGTATCCGACCCGCGTTCGACCTTTTACCTAAACATTTACCAATCGAATAGCATTGTGTCGAAAAACCAATGGACATAAAGTCGATATACCTTTGTAGTGTCCGTAATAACCACCTTATTTAGATAAAACCCCGGCTCATTCGATCGCAAAGCGAAAAACTTTTCCGAGATAGTCATTAGGTACCCTTCGTAATATGCAATCGTTTGCTACGCTGTTTGAATATCCCTATAACTCTTTAAGAGGATTGCCGGTAAGGATAGCAACAGATTGACTATAATTTTGCTTTTTCTTCTCACGGGCACAAATTTGAATCTCATCGAATTTGGTCTCGGTTTGTGCTCACGCTTGTGAAGTGGGATGAAAATTGCTTATTTGAAACCATTCGGTGATTACGTATGGATGCAGTTTTCATGCATCGCCGTGTAATGCAACATCTTTATGATTATGAACGCTAATCCTAGTTAGGAAAATTTACTGCTTATTTTAGCTAAGGAAATAAGATTACGACTAAAGAGGAAGAGGAAGGACAGAGGAAGTTAAAGATGCTTTCTTTAAGTAGTTGTTAACTAAGTCCTTTTGCACAGTATCTATAAATCTTGAGAGTGTGAGCTGAGCATTGCACTATTGGGCCAAGTTTGCACTGGAGTAAGGAACACCCCCCAGGGGAAGATCAGCGTGATACAGTATTGTATTATGTTTCGTACGGAGACCCCGGAGACCTGTATTTCCATCCTATTCCTCTCCCATGCTGCTCTCCCTGTATCCTATCATTAATTCTCTCCTTTTCCCCTTCCCTTCCTTCAAGCCGGCATCAGCGACACTTAAGTGTTGTACACGTTCATGAGCTGCGGTGAGTCACTTAACTTCAGGTAAACCGTATGCTCCGCTTGCCTGCTGTAGCATAAACCCTACATACTCTATATTTAAATCACCATCTTTCAAGAAACAATTACTAAACCTTATTAGCTTTACTCACATTAGACCTAGAAATAACTAGCAGTAATTATACCACATGTAATTACGGCTTAACGCATTACCAGTTTGCGAAATGGACTTATTTAAACATTAATCATTCCTCTTAACAGTCCAATACTTCGGTTTAAATTACAACGTGGTTTGGTGCATTTTGTAATATTGATGGGAAATGAGATTATGGAGTGTGGGTATTCTTGATGAGTCCCTTAATTGTCAAATATGAATATTTAAATTAGTACTGTGAGTCTGAACAATTATAATACTTCAATGTGGAACTTCAATGTTTTTTCTGACACGCATTTATTTTGAGAAATGCCCTCTAACATGATATGAACTTTATTATTGAACTACAGATTTGTAACAGATAAATATTATAAAGAGGAAAAATTTTTGGTTTTGTATGTAAGTTTGTAATGTTTTCACAAAAACTACTGGACTGATATTCAAGGATGCTGCAGTTACCTTGAATTAATTGCAACTTTATTGGGTGATATCGGCTATATAATATCGTAGCCGCGTGAATCAGCTTATAACAGATATTATATTAGCTTTTGAACGCCTTACCCAACTCCCATATTAATGTCCTGCCTGGCACTTAATTTTTCTACAGTTGTTCAATTACAATTAATGTCTTCTGGAACTTACTTCCCAAACCAACCTTTTATAAAACCATACATACGTCTCATATGAAAACAAAACAGCAAATACAAATCATAGCTGGCTGAATAATTGCTACCGTCACACGAACAATAAACTCGGGTACACTGCACACAATAAAATCCCGTTTTGCGTGTTTGATTAGTTTCTCAGGTTACCTCGGTTCTACGCGTGGTTTATTGTGGGCAGCGAATCGTGCGTTTTACATACGGATTGGACCACCCTTTATATGCGAAATACACTACGTATGAAAACGTATTGTTTGTTTAATCTGATACTTTATAATGTTTGTAGCTAGCGTGGTTATTACCACGACGGGCTTTGTTTAATATTTTATATTTGATTTCAAATTCTATCATTCGTCACATCCAGCTGGAAGACGTCCACTGCTGGACTTAGGCCTCCCCCAAAGTACGCCACATGACCTCAATAAAATATTTGCGTTTAATTAGTTTCTCAGGTTACCTCGTTTCTACGTACGGATTACTCTTTATATGCAAAATACACACACAAATACTGAAAATTATTGTTTCTAATCTAGTCACAATATTAAAAAAATGTTAAATTAATAGAGGTTCAAAAGTCATTTTGTGGCCTTTCTTTTTTTAATAACCTTCTATACTTTCTAGTTGCTGATATTCCTTGTCGTAGTATATAACAGGGTACCTATACACTAATGACTTAGGTTACCTTTCATAATTAGTAATTCTGACCTATTATTAAGAGTCGCTTATTCAATATCCAATATCACAGAAATTTGTATAAACTTGTAATAACAAACTTCCAAATTAAATGAAAATTGAAATATTCTGAGAACAAAAGCTCTGTAACTAATCCTATTAATTGGGGATTTGTTCAAAATAAATCAGAAGCAAAAAGATAAAAGTTGGATGTTAATTACGGTTATGAAATATTTATACAAATAGTTAATGAAAGTTATACATTTATCGTTATAATAACCTTACAAGTTTCGTCCACATTATAATGTAAGTAGAGACTAGCAATGTACGTAATAGATTTTCTTCGCGTTCGACATACAAAATGTTTCCAGAAATGAATAGTCAATACACGTTAAGGGATTCATTAAAATATTCAATACTTATTATATCAATTATTAATATTTAAACTCTTCCTACCTTAAATAAGTTCAATATTTAGACATTCTCATGATGTTTTTAGGTGGAATCCAACCCGGAGTTCTACTAATAAAGCATTCTATATATTCTGAGAATAAAAAGTTAATCATAGCTCGAATATTAATTCTTTATTCAATACTCTTAAAAATGGACTTAATGACAGCAAATTCGACGCAAGCTTACAATCATTAATAATACGAAAACAACAGAATCAATTCGAAGCCAGACACAAATCTTATTATAGCATTATTATCGATTTAGCAAGGTGAAACTATAATAATGATTAATTCTGATTCATTTTTCTACATTACCTTTATTCGAATACGCATATCGAAATGAATATAAATTAATAAGCGAAATATATTTCATTTATTTCAATATTGCAAGTATTCATACAAATATCACAGTAGTGATTTCGAGAGATACGTAGATTAAATTGGCTTTCTTTGAAATAAAAAAGCCTATTTTCTTTCATGCATATGAATATATATTTTTTACAAACAATGATATTTTACGTATAACTTAATCGATTTATTCGTACGTAAATTACAATTAACATAATGTGCAATGCGTAAAATATTATAAATAATAATAATAAAATATATATAAAAGCACGGCAAGAAAGATAACAACCCTACTAATTAGTACGGTGAAAGTTGGGATGTTTAAATATTTGTATGTTAATCACGCCATAAGCATGGATTTTGATGAAATTTCGTACCTATATATGGATAGACTATTAACTAGATTACGTGATAGTATATTTCTTAATGATATGATAGATTTAAATGAAATTTAGCACAAAAGTAGTTGACTAAAACATAGTATTGTCCCAGGTCATTGTAGGCAAAGTTGCACGAAGTTGTGGAGGACGACCCAATGGCGCTGTGGATGCAGCAATGGCCTATACGCCGGAGTATTATATGGTTAAGTATGTCTATTAGTTATCCCGTTTCCATAGTACAAGCTATAGAATATTTATTTAGTTGTGCAATCTAGTACTTCTATAAAACTAACCAAAATACAACTTGAAAAGAATACGTACTACATTTGAACACAAACCG
The DNA here is from genome assembly GCA_001586405.1 of Phoebis sennae. Taxonomy (NCBI): domain Eukaryota; kingdom Metazoa; phylum Arthropoda; class Insecta; order Lepidoptera; family Pieridae; genus Phoebis; species Phoebis sennae. The sequence continues at coordinate 604,229 of LQNK01001100.1, read as the reverse complement.
AAAACCTTTACGATCACTAGATGACATAGCTGTAACATGATTAATAGTGGTTCCAATTGCATTCGAACCCCCACCGGCACACAGAATGAGTATTGTGAGCCACTGTGCCGAAAGAACCTTTTAATGACCAATTTGTTGTTATTACTGATGGAATTCGGGTTTTCATACATGTGTAATTTGTTTGAGCCGACTGTTATGGAAGGAGAGTAATGTTTTGAGAGCGTATGATGTAAGTCTATTTCTTTGGGACTACAGCCAAACGGTTCAACTTATTTTGATATGTGATGTATAATTGCATTCGTTAGAATTATAATAGTAATATATGCTTTATAAACTTTCAAAATGGCGCTTACAAATTATATTTTAAATGCAACAGATTTTTTCATCGATAATTCAAGTAGGTTTTTTTAAGACAATAATTGTTATAATTATTATGTGGTATGAGTAATAAATGGCTGAAGGTGGACAAATTATTATATTTAAAAGAAGTTTATATAAAGATCAACATAAATATAATTTTATGCGAATAAAGAAATAAGTAAAAAAAACGTTTCTTCGATGCACATTAATTTCAAACTAACCACGCTATAACCCGCGAGTGTAAAATATACGGACACTAAATCAAAACCAGTTCGTATATTATATGAAATATCCCTGTAATAAAGATATTACAATAAAGTAACAAGCCTGTTCCGAGATTTCGCACTCCAGGACAGCATTTACGGCCTAACATCAATTTAAAGACTATATCTCATCGAATAAAAATATTTTATGCGTTCCAAAACATCCCATATTGTTTATTATGACGCTCTTTAGGGGTCCGTAGAACAGGTTTATTCAGTTAATTTGTTTCTTCTTTTTTTTTCTTTTATGTACAAAGTCCTTGACTCAACGAGGTGTATCTAAACGGTCAAATTTGTAACGAATCGATGTCCGGACGCTGTCGATCGTGATTTTTGATTACACCTGCTGGTTATCAAAAATCTTATTAAGTAATTGTTGGATTTATTACTCTGACTAGGCGGCGTTCTATTGTGAATTTCTTTGGCAACGAAATGCGGTCGGCTTATTATGAGTATCGAGTACCATTCAACTGACAGCTTGCTTAAGGTCATATAACCAATCAAAATACTTTCATCCGTACGGTAATAGATATTATTATATTGATGAGCATGTTAAACAGATTTTTGGTTGAATTATCTATTTAAATGTGGAATAAATTGTTAATTTGTTTATGATCAAAGGGATCAGGTTTTAAATTACATTTTGTTTTAATTATAACGCGTTTTACAAAGTTTAGGCTATGTCTATAATTTTGTAATTATAACGTGTTCATGCAGATTTATGTTAGAAGAAAATTTAAATTACTATTTATAAGAGTGCTATATTTTAAAATAAAAGTAAAACCACATCAAATATAATATTTTTAACCGAATTTAAAAAGGAGAAGGTGCCTTTATTTATTTCCAATTTAACAAGATTTGTACCGACTTTGTATAGATGTGAACAAAAATAAAATAAAAGTTGTTTTTTTCTACTTTTTAGGGTGAGAAAGTTGGTTCTATTTTTTGGCAAAAAGTTATTGTTGGTTGATACACTGTACACGTCAGCAATGCTAACCTATCTCTAAAACTAGTAACTATATGAAAGCTTTTAGTATGTAAATTTTTTAAACATAGGTATTTAAGCAGCGATTATCCCTAAATGTCAAGTGAAAGATTTACCGTTTTGTGCTATGTAACTCTAATAGACTCGTCGTATCAGACTACATTTTTTGGAAGGCTAGTTGGCATGCTCACAAGTAAACAACATTCATGAACAATTCCTTTCTAAGACTCGCGCTAAGCCGATATTCTTTGAGCTATGCCCACAAACTATTATCCGTACACATCCTTTGATACCATATGTTTGGAAGAAATTGCTGCTTAAGAATAAGTGACCCTTCTGTTCAATATTAAAAAATGCTATCTGCTTTTCTGAGTACTGACACGTATCATAAATAAATTAAATAAAGTCCTAGATTGACATACATGCCTGCATTACTTGATCTTTTCTTTACATGCGCTAGAAAAATACATTAAAATTTTTAATAGAAAACATTTGTTATAAGCTACTGTTATTAATCAGAGATGGTTCGACTTATCGCTAAATCGGCTTCATTGACGTATGGACTACTGTGTATGATTTATAGCGGCTTCCGACTACGACACTCGATGATTTTCAATCACATCGGACGGTTCGTTAGTGTATCTTTTATGGGACAGACAAAACTATAGAGCTGCTAATACATCTGATCAACATCATATAAAAAGGTATTATAGTAAAAGTGTAGTTTATCGTGCTATAAAACTACCATAACTAGACGTACAAGATCTTCATCAAAATTAACTAATTACTAAACATTTAATTGATTTGATCACACTTTGTTTAATAAGGCTTCGTTCACCAAATCTATTTTATCATCTTATTTTGTGTTCACTAAATTAATAATTAGCGTAATAAGTTAGTAAAATAGTTTAACAAATATCATCGACACTTACTGAAACTGAACTGAAAGCATGCTTAAAAAAACATCCATAATTTTACAGTCCTAACTTAAGTAATTTATCTACACTTTACCTTCTCGATATTGACAATTGTTTATAACGCTCTTACATATTCAAAAACATCTATACTAATAAAAACAGGATCGACTCCATTCCTTTCCAATCCCATACAAAACTATATTTTACCGTTGACCATCAACAAGTTATACAAACACATGTAAATAAATCGAGGCGATCTGGCAGCTCAATCAGTAATTCACGTTACATTATCAATCAAATGAACTATGATTGATGAAATATTTTCCTCGGTAGCTAGATACTGCCTGTTAATTAAGACCTCATGTCCTGTCCATGATTTGCTGTTCTATAATGATGTTGGTTGAAAATAGTTAAAATTATACTTAAAAATATCTTGTACATATCGGTCTACATATAGTCATATTTATATGTAGGAGAGTGTTGTAATTTTGATTTATAAAAAAAATATATTTTTTGTTTCTATGATAACTTATCTTTTTGGATGACGAAACTTCTAGACATTTTTGTGATTAATTGGCTGTTGAATTTTTTGTCGAAATTCAAGACTTATGGTGTGTTATATTGCATTTTATTCAGACATTGCATCATCAACATATTTCATATTCCATCTAGTGATATTTTCTTTTTAATATAACATCAGGAACAACAATAAGCATTATTCAAATATCAGAAGCAGTGAACTTTTAAATTACATAACAGAAAAATAACACATAATTTAACACATTTACATAATTGAATTAGAATTTTATATCTTCGACCTTTCTGATACGGCTTTATAACATTAGTACATTATTTTATGACAATTCAAGATGGTATCTATTTATCAAGAAGTCTACTATATCGTTAAAATAATTTCCATATAGCTCGCCAAACAAATACCGATGTTATCTGGTTTAACATTAACTGAATTAGAAAAGATCAGTATCATTTAACGACTTCAGACATAAACTCCTTTTTAATATGTATATTGTGATATAAATGTGTATGTCATATGCATGCGATTTTGACCTTTAAGTACTCTACCAAGGTATTAAATTTTGTCTCTATCAGGCCGCGGATTTGTGTTATTTCAATTCCCGTTTTAAAAAATAACTGACTAGATTTTTTGACTGAGCAAATTTTACATTTAATAATTTTCTACCTCCTTTCCACGTATTGCGTTAAATAAGGTTTAAAGGCCCAAAAAAACCTATATACCCTATTGGCCTTCTGCCTATTTCTACTTATACCCTATCTTTATAATATGAAATTTCATTGAATATCTTTAGTAGTTGTGGCATGATTGACACAGAACTTCCAAGCTTTATACATACCATAAAGCTTGTTTACGAATAAGTACGATATTTATATTTTACAATTCATACAATTCTCAGTAAATCTAACACGTAAACCATAATTAATTCAAGTATTTACTGATAATAACTCATTAAACTGAGGTTTTTATACAGTTCATCGAGACCTTCAGACCTACACTAAGATAAAATCTTGTGCCGTATCTGCAGCCTTCCAGATTTAAATTCACAAAAATTATCTATAAGCTAAAATAAATCTATGCATTAAATGGTTATAAAGAATACGTATCAAATGATTGCATAATATTATAATTGACCTGCATATAAACGCAACTGGGAGAAAATTACATAAGCCATACTCACTTCAGCTTATTAAGTGCGCATGTACCGAGTATACCACAGTCAACAAAGGACACGGTAGCTGAAGTAGCCGGTAAACAGCGCTCATCTAATTACGTAGTTACATATCAGGAGACCATGTGGTCAGGACACTTGACCGCAAACTCCTTGGTCATTTATAACAAGATGTTTACTGTCCCTTGGTTATTTAGTACCTTATTTAGTAAGTGTTACTGAGACTACTTTCATATTCAAATAATCATAAGAAATAACCAAAATAGTTATACAAATAAAATTATTTTTGGTGAATCGTTTAATGAAGTAACATATTCGCAACTTACAGAAAAGCAGATTTCGTATATAAATTTGAACTGAACACTGAACTTAATAAATAATATTTTTGTTAAAACCTATCCAATATTTGTAGCAAAATATCACTACATTAAGTGTTATATTAAAAAGTCTTTCAATAAAAGATAAATTCTCCAGTTTTGAGAGTATTGCCCTCAAACAATTTTTTATCATAAAATTAAAAGATTCAAACAAAAATGAATGAAAGTCAACGTTTTGTCAACTGCGAGAAATATCGCAATGTCTACGAAGTTTTGACTTAATTTACAGAGCGAATTTTAAATGTATAACGTCACGTCAGTCATACAATCTGCGAAAATACCTATTTTATTTTCTGTAAAGTTAATTTGAATCTTCGAATTTATTCTTAACTTTGTCCTTTACAAAAAAAAAATAACTTTCAGAGTAATGCAATAGTTATACAATCAAGAACATTTAGGTAGTCGTTTTGGCGTGGTATGTATAACAAATTACCGAACTTAAATAATTGACCTTAAAACTTAAACATTTACATCTTTTTAAGCAATGATAGGAAGTTACCAAATTCGATGTTTAATATAGAGGTGATACAACTAAACAAATTGTATATTGAAATTTTCAAATACTCATTTGCATATCATTAACCATAGCGAGATATGTGATAGTCTATAATACTATTAACATCAACATCATACCGTGTTTCTGCCAAATAAAGCTTATATTATTCACAAATCGTTAAAACACACTTTGAACGTTGAATGTTAAATGATCATGTAACTAAATGTAAAAGCCTTTCACTATGTCCACTAAAATACTAAAGTCGACCGATTCGTCGAAAACAGGAAAGACCAGCCTGCACGAAGATTTATCCCCGGATATAGACAGGGACAAAGCTGGATTAGTAAAAGTAGCATTTGGCAGAGCTCGCTGGCAAATTACCCAGTGTGCTTCTAACCGCGTTGCCAGTGTAGGATTATTGGCAGTTTTTGCGAAATTAGCCAATGATAGTTTTAACTTGATTTTTAATTTATTAGACGACTTAAGCCTGGCTTCGCACGGTTGCAATGCTGATGCTGCATTTGCAATGTAAACGGAAAAAAATGATTATTAACGACATTGCTTTAGAAACCTCAAAAATAACAGTATTTCTCCACTACTTTATGGATGTTATCATATAAACCTTCCCCTTGAATCACTCTATCTATTAAAAAATCAGTTGCGTAGTTTTAAAGATTTAAGCATACAAAGGGACATAGGGACAAAGAAAGCGACTTTGTTTTATACTATGTAGAAATTATGAAGTCGAATGGAGAAACCATCGCCTAAAAACCAAAGTATTTTTGTAAATTTTCATGAAGTTGGCCAGACAATTATAGTTTTATCAAGATTTTTATAGTACACGACATTGAAAAAATCTGTAATAAAACATGTCATTATTTTATCAAAACCAAATATTTTTAATAACCACTAAATACGTGTATTTTTATTCAATTTTACTTTTACTATTTTAGGTTAACTAATTACGAAAATAAACTCGCATTTTGCATGTTAACTACAAAAAACATCGCCGAAGAACAAAAACGTTAATGTAATTTCGAAAGCATAATACGATTATAACAAAGGTGCAAACCATTCTCCAAAATTTCAAACTAGAGACAAAATTAAGGATGCCGTAATCTCATAATGCTAATTTAATCTGAGCCTAGCCTCTTTATCTCAAACGGGATCATCTCACGCAAGATTGATTTCAGCCATTTACCTGTCTTTTGTAATTTTAACAAGTTTCTCGAAAGTCAAAGAACAAATTAGCTATTGGGATCAATGTCGGTCGGAATGCTGTAAGTTTCTTATTTGAGTCTGTCGGAAGTTCAATTTTATGGACGGTTAAATCGTCTTCGTTGGAAGTAAATTAAAATATTGGGCAGTGTGTGAACTCTTGTAATACTTGAATTAAAAGCTATCGTTAGAAGACCTAGTTAGAAGATGTTCTTTAGCCGAATCCTTTATTTCATATACTCGATCAGAAAGAAATATTTGTTGTTTGACTACCAATTAATCTTTAGGGATATTCTTAACATTGCATCGTACATAAATATATTATTATTTACAATGTATTCTAAAATGTCAATTTTCTTACAAACACGAAATGTTTATCACTAGCCGCGCCCCGCGGCTCTACCCGTGTAACTTCTGATCCCGTGGCAACTCCCGGATTAAGAGTAGCCTACTCGTATATGTTATTATGAACCCTTCCCTATATGTAAACTAAGTTTGATCGTAATCGGTTCAGTAGAAAGAGTAACAAACATACATACTTTCTCACAAACGTTCGCATTTAAAATATTCTTACCGTTAAAAATGTATTCCGCATTTAGCGAAAATAAATTCAACGTCAAATAAATTCATTTAAATAACCATTCAATTACGCATCAGCTACAAAATAGAAACGGTTAAGAGTTTATAGATATCGATAAATCGTTTAGTGGCTGAGAGAAATTCGATATATCGCGTCAAACGGGCATGTCCCGCTGCGTCTGGTATAATTTGCCTACACCGAGCGGTAGGAACCATGCGGTGATCGGTTGAGGGTAGTACACACTAGATACTTTGAAAATTCTAGTATAGAACTTCGAACGTTTTGATGTAGATACTTAAATTTGTTGATTCACACTGACTTTTACTCTGAAAATTCTAGTGTAGAATTTCAAAGGTTTTGAAGTAGATACTTAAATTTGTTGATTCACACTGACTTTTACTCTGAAAATTCTAGTGTAGAGTTTCGAAGGTTTTGTAGTGGATACTTAAATTTTTACATTCACACTGGCTTTTACTTTGAAAATTCTAGTGTAGACTTTCGAAGGTTTTGAAGTAGATACTTAAATTTGTTGATTCACATGGCTTTTACTTTGAAAATTCTAATGTCAACTGTCTAAGTTTTGAACTATCACATGCTCATGTCAACTAATTGATTCACATAGCTTTCCTAATTATTATTCTTTTCTCAGTTTTACACTGTTACACAACTAGTATTTTCTTGTGTTATTAAATAAAAATGTCTTTTAACGGATTTTACATGCATTTATTATGCATTATTTAACCCGACGTTTCAAAAACTTTACAGTGAGCCACGGGCAACTGAAATATTAATGATAAATGGATACTGGAAAACAATGTTTAATAAACCGCATTTTAAAAATTTGAAAGGGATTTTTATACAATAACTATTTTAATTAAAAATCGGTCGTGACACTACAGGTTAGCTTTAATTTTTTTTTGTAACAATTCGATACAATAAAAAGAAATTAAGGCAGTATAATGTAGAACTAGCCTTACCCATCCCGCGGCTCGTTGAAAAGGTTGGTCTGCCTATTAGTAAAGAGTTAGAGCGAAGGCTAAATAATTGCCTCGTCGTGATACGGCCTTAAGTATCCTTCCAATTATTTACGTATTTTAACAGTTTTTTGTAAGAAACCTTGTTAACGTTTCAATGATTGTTTGACGACTTATGTAGGAATTTCATTGAATTCTACCGTTATTTAAAAAATTCTAAAATTTTAATATTAATGTAAGCATCACATTGAATTATTCGAAAGGGACCAAGCATTGATATTAGTATTACTATATAATAATATTAGCTGTACCCGCGGCTTCGCTCACGTGAAATTCAGTATGTGTGACAGATGGACAATGCAAGAGTCTGTATAATGCATAAAAACTATGTTACAATGACCACAAATAAAACTACTCACGCCTTAATTATATTTCATTTTGGGCAACAAATTTTTATACACATGAATAATAAAAATCCTTTAAAATTAGCACAATAACTTTCACAAATGTCAGCGACACTAACAATACATATTATTTAGTGTACTTGATAGACTGTTTTTTCACTCCTCGTTGGAAATGCATTAAAAAATAGTATTTTTCACACTATTTCCACATTTATTAATAGCCTGGTGATGATTTTGCGAAACCAATAGTGTGTGAAAGACTTTAACTTATTTAGTCATTCCGAAGCCACTTTCTCTTTTAAAAGAGACAATGCCAGTGGCCCGCCCGAACCCAGGTAATGCAGTTGAATTGTCAAATATTATCCTTCTAGAAAGTTATTGTTTTTTTTAGAGTAATGAGCAACATTTCACTTTTATACTAGCTGCGCAACGTGTTTCACCCGTGTAAGATCTGATCCCGTGGCAACTAGATTAAAAGTAATCTATATGTTATTCTGAATCTTTACCTATATGTATCATCATAATCAGTTCAGTAGTTTTTTGAGTGAAAGAATAAAAAAAATATCTGAATATTCAGAATTTCACATTAATAATTAATATTTTTTTAATGAGAGTTCAGTCACATTTCTGACTAAATCACTCTCGTGTAAGCAAAATAAATATAAGCCTGAGAAGAGTGAGTTCGATCCCCACAAGTGAACAATTATTATGTGGTGAACATTGTAATTTTCTACTGTCTGAGTGTTTATCTACAGTATGCATGTATAAAAAATTAAGTTTAAGTATGTCTATCAGCTATCTAGTTTCCATAGTACTTTACTAAGTTTGGGACTAGATGTCATAGTGTCAAATATCCCTGAATATTACTAGGAGTATAGTACTAGGTAGAACTTATAGCAGAAACATAATAAAAAATATTGCACCACGTTCTCACAATCAAATAACGTCAAAACAAAACTTAGTTCATCGATTCCCACCTCTCACTGCCTGTCAATAAAACTAGCTATCGTTTTATAATTGGCACAATAGATCGCGTATCGCAGAAAGGATCGCCTACAAAATAGCCTTTATCTGTTTTGAGATTAATATTTTTGTTCGCTTTTTTCTTACCGCTAGTTTTTTATCGGAATGAAATATGGAATAGAGAAATGTGTGGAGTGGTTTAGAGCTAAAACTTTTTCGTCCAAATTCATAAGAGACGATTTAGGAAATGCGTATATTATATGATTGTTTTCTTTCTTACTTCATTAGTATGATAATAGAGGCATGATGTTGCAGTTAAGTATTCCTTCAATATAAAAAGCTGAAGCAATATTATTTGTTGTTACACAAAAAATTCATCGTCCATTTTGTGTCAAAATACAAATTTAATAGTTTCGTTTCCATTGTTTAATAAAACATAATTTATAAATCCTTACTTTCTTACTTATCTTATAAATGCGAAAGGAAATCTGTTTGTCTGTTTTTTCTTCACGCCTAAACGACTCAACGATGCGGATGTAATTTTGTACAGAGAATATTTGAAACCCCGAGAACGGGCATAGGATAGTTTGAATTCCGGTATACGCGGGTGAAACCGTAGGGCTCAGCTAGTCACAAATAAATATCAAAGAAAAAAACGAGGGCCATAAGCGCTGATTATTATAGGATATCTGAATATGTAGCATAAAAGAAGGGCAATGCATATTACCAATTATAAGCTTCCTTAAATTCCATTGAAATTTATATAAACACAGAAACAGAGCCAGAACAGAGACAGAAACAATCTACGAACTAAAAAATAAAACGACTCCCATCCTCCCGAACATTTTTAAACCTTTTTAAACTATGAACAACGCCTATAGTGTTGGCTACCTGAGCGTGGGTGAACCCGTGATATATTGCAAGCCAACCCCTGTCACATAACCTTAAAAAAATCCTAGATCCTGAGACGATAATACAAGAATTTCCTAAACAGGACAGAGATGCATATATCGCGTAAAATGAAGTTAATTGCCTCGATTGGATTTCAAGGATATTAATTTAGTAATTCACGCGTTCAGTCAAGGTTCATATTTTACGATTTTGTACGGATTATGAGATGCGGAATTCTTTCAAAGGAATGTTTACCCTGCATCGGTTTTAGTTATTGTTATAGCAAGAATATAATTGGTAGCTGTGACTGTCAACACATTAAGCTAAGAAGGAAGTATTTATATCCGTTTCCTTTAATATTTTAGGATTACGTGGGAATTTTAAAAAACGAATACAATTTCATGCTTCTATCGTAAATCTATGTATAGTTTATCTTAACATAGGAAAATGTAATTTCTATGCAAACAAGTTTTCGCGTGTTATCCTATGTATCGACTATCTTTGAAACACATGGGGTGAATATATTTTGCCGAGCTTCCTTTTAAGTGTCTATTAATATTATACGATATAATACTTTGTTATTCCAGTTATGTTATGAATAAACATACGTACATACAAATTTTATGCATCGCTTTGTTGATAAATAAGGTGATGGAATACAAAAATGGAACTGTAGCTTTTGTAATGTATGGAATATAATGCATTGGTTAAAACTTTAAACTAGCTACTGATATTTTTTAACTAACGATTAAAAAATATCATGATAACGGTTCAAAATAATATAAAGGATTAAAAGCCTTTATATTATTTTGAACCCTTATATATGTATACCAATATTCATCGCAATCGGTTCAGTAGTGTTTGTGTAAAAGAGTAACAAACTTTCACATTTATAATATAAATAGGATTGAAAGAAACATGTAGATGAAGGCAAAAGAATATGAAGGCAATACGAAGTTGTGCGATTACAATCTCACCTCTAAAACAATAAATATTCATTCGAGAATAAGCGATAACCATAAGGCAACGTTGAGCAAAAAGATCCATCATTTTTCATTTTTAGCTGACAGTATGATAAGTAAAACACTTCAACGTAATAGCTTTAACACTTACGACGTTATAAATGTGCTTTGAAATGAACGGCGTGAATAGAGAACAATTGTTAACCAGATATATGCAGTAATTGCAGTGACGACCGGCATGGTGCAGTGGATACAGCAATGGTCTTTTGCGCTGGAGGGTGTAGGTTCGATCCTCACGAGTAGAAAATTATTATATGAAACATTGTAATTTTCTATTTTCTGGGTGTTAATTTATCTATAGTATGTACCCGTACGTATTTAAAAAAATATGTGTAAGTATGTCTATCAATAGTCTATTTCCCATAGCACAAGCTTCGCTTAGGTTGGGATTAGATAGCGTAGTGTTATATGTCCCTGAATATTTATTATTTTATTTTGCGTCGGTCGTATTAAATTCTGAATTTATAGACAAACTAGCTGTTACGCGTGGCTTCGCTCCCGTAAAACTTACGTATTTATTTTACTAGTAACTTCTAATCCTCTCTCTGAACAAAGCCTCTGGGATTAAGAGTAGCCTATATGTTTTTCTGAACCCTATATGTATACTAAGTTTTATCTAGTCAATGGATCTAATAGTTTTTGCGTGAAAGAAACACACATTTATAATAGCAGGGATTTTCGGTATGAATAATAAAAAGTGAAGAAAAGTTTATTTTGTTTGTTGCATGATAAAACTGCATGTGACGTTTGAGTGATATATATTTGACACTTCATATGATCATATCACAATGTAAATTTTAGTGGTTTTGTCACATATTGTTTTGGCAAATATAAAACTTATAATGATTCGGTACTTCACAATGAACATTTTTATCAACGCTTAAAGTGTGGTATCATTTTTCAAACAATTCATATTATATAGAGCAAGGTCATATTTGCTAAAAAATATTTAGAGAGTATACAAAAAATAATATTCTTAAAATTGCCTTAACAAAGGCTATGAGATATGACATAATTGTACAAAGGTGGGGTCGGTATGTATATTTTATTTTTTTATACATTTTACAAGTTATAAATAATCGATTATTCATTTTAAATTCTAATTAGTAACATAATAATGTATGGGTGCGATAGTATAGAATCAATAAAATTTAAATGATATATGTATCAAATTAAAATATTATAACACGTTTTTTTTAGTTTAATGGTCATAATAAAATCCATATCGAACTTAAACTTTACTAATAAATTGAGTCACTTTTAGAGAAGAAAGGAAGAAAAAGAACATTTATTTAACAGACATAACATAACACAATACATATAAGACATAGACAATAATATGAATAAATCGCCAAAAAAGATCTAATTCTAGTCTATTTTTCAATTAGACCCCCTATAAAAAATAAATACACAAAAAGAAATATACAATTATACATTTTGCAGAATTATATAACAGCTATTTAATATTTGCTAGCTAGTTTTTTTAATATTAAGGAAGTATTTAAAAAATAAATTTGAAATTAAACAAATTAATCTAGATCTATCTGTTTAAAAGTAATTCTTACACATTTATATCAACAAAACCTCATTTCGCACAAAATTCCATTAAAATAATATAAAATCTCGTACAAAGAACTTTGCAGTATTATTCTGAATTTTATTGACACAGTTGAAAAGCTTCCAAATAGGAATCGTTAGAAAAACACGGATGGCAAGATTCTTCATAGTCAACTTAACTAAAAGGATTAAAATGATTTCCTGACTACCAGTGTGGTCCACAGACCGTGAACCTTTTGTTACCTTAAGCCTTTAATACTTTTATACCATAGTTGCTTTTTAATTTCGCCATTTATACCATAAAAGGGTTGATTTTTAATCTCACTTTCCTTAAGGTAAAAGCGTTAAGTCCTTTGTTACTTTCATGGTGCCGTGCATCTGTTATAATTCGTTTGGATTCCTTTTAAAATGTCTAATGGAAATGGAATACTTTATAAGATTTATTCTCAATCTTATTACTTAAAACGTCACGTTTAAGGCTTTCGTTTTTTAAGCATTGTAAGGACGATTAGAGCCCGTTCGGGTGTGAAAAATGGATAATGAACAAAATGAAATTAAACCAATATTATAAAATTAATGGAATTATATTTATATGGATGAGTAAAATTGGCCAATTTAAAACAAGTATCCCATGAATCTGATATTAATATCAGTTCATGTGAGTATTTAAATTAATTACTTTTTATGTAAGATTAATCAAAACATATTATCATATTCACATTCACTACATTAAGGTGAACTCATATTTACTTAGAATTGTATTATTTTACCATTGATTTGTTTAACCTTATAATGTACTCTACATAATAAATAAGTACTTATATTATGTTTATACACTACAGTTTTCATTCATACATTCAACGTCATAGTAAATTTTACGAACTTTTCTTCACGGCTTCCAAAAGCAGCTGATGCCTATATTCATTCAACCGCGGTTTCGCACAGCCGATCTCAAAGCTCAGTAAAAAATAATTTATTGTAATAAGTTCTCGTGAGCGTTCGCCACCACTCGGCTCATCCTACCCCCGCCCCGCGCCTCCACCCCGGAGCGTATACTCAACGACTGCAATGCCTCTGGTGTCTACGAACATTCAGTTGACTCCACGCGGCGTCGAGGCACGGTCGCGCCATTCGTCGCTGTGGCTATACGCGTGCGTTTGAGAAAACACGATTATCAATACGTACTTTAATAACAAAAAATTCGAACTCGTATTCTAAAATCAAAACTCAACGATTCTACTACACCACACTTAAACACGAACAGTTTCGCAGTTTTTATTTGAAATTATCGCATTTTAAAAGTTACAGTGGACTTTGTGAAAATACTGAACGTTACGAACTTATGGAATGTGTGCATCGAGACTAGTTAGAAAATGTGCTACAGTGCAATTACGAGGACTACGTATTAAATTAAAACGGATTTGATTTATAAATTGATGGATACTTCACATCCGGCAAGGGGACACAGTAAACGAATGCCGACGGAAAAAACATGACACTAAGCCTTCTGTCTCTTGATTTTCTTCTGTCTTGATGTTTGATTTCGTTCACCATGGCTATTCAAGAAACGTCTTTCAAGAGCTCCTTCATCGGCCAGATTGCGTTCCTATTTGTTGTGGCACTAAATGTTGCAGATCAGAGCTCGTTACCCTTAAAATATGAAGCTCCTGATGATTGCCAATGGTGGCTTAAAGGCCCTAACGAAGCACACGAAGTGTCTCTGACTTGTAAATTACGAACAATTAATAGTGAATTCGACACAACAAACTTTAGTGTTATTCCTTCTGAGCATACAACATCGCTAAGAATAGAGTGCAATGAAGAGATGATGTACAAAAGTTCGTTGGACGACCGTAGTTTCGCTCATTTAGTGAAGTTACGTGAGCTTATTTTGGACAACTGTAAAATTGGAAGATGGCCACCCGGTGTTCTATCCGGTTTAAGAGATCTTCGAAATTTAACGATTCGAACGAAAAATACTGAGTGGGCCGCCATGAGTTTGGAGATAGCGTCCGAAAGTTTTACTGCGGTACGACAACTAGAAAAATTAGACCTCAGTTTTAACAACATCTGGTCGTTTCCTGAAAATCTGTTCTGTCCTCTCACCAATCTAGTTTATTTAAACGTCTCCTCAAATAGACTTCAGGATGTGAGTGATTTGGGGTTCAGAGAAAGAGCAATGCACCAAGCTTTAATTAGTGAACATGAGGGACCACCACCATCGGCATCGATGCCACATGCTTCGTGCTCGCTGGACATAGAAGTGCTGGATGCGTCAAGCAACCATTTTGTTCTAATGCCTGAAAATGGATTTCACGCCCTGCGAAGACTAAAAGAACTACACATTCACGATAACGAGATTTCAATGGTCGCTGACAAGGCCCTATCCGGCTTAAAACAGTTACAAATTATAGACCTCTCAAACAATAAAATTGTTGCTCTCCCACAAGACTTGTTCAAAGATTGTAGACCAGTGATAAAAGAAATATACTTACAAAACAATTCAATCAGTGTGCTTTCGCCTATTCTATTTGCTAACCTCGATCAATTGTTAGCATTAGACTTGTCTAATAACCATCTTACAAGTACATGGATAAACGAAAATACTTTTGCCGGTCTAATTAGAATGGTGCTATTAAACTTATCTAATAACCGATTGACGAAACTTGAACCAAAAATATTTAAAGATTTATACACACTGCAAATTTTAAATATTCAACACAATATGTTGGAGAATATCGCCGCTGACACTTTTGCACCAATGAATAATTTGCACACTTTAATTTTATCTTACAACAAAATTACTCATATCGATGCCTACGCTTTGAATGGACTTTATGTATTATCTTTACTATCAATTGATAATAACCGCCTTGAGGAATTGCATCCAGAAGCATTCCGTAATACATCTTCATTACAAGACCTAAATTTAAATGGCAACCGCTTGAAAAAAGTGCCCATCGCACTTAGAAACATGCGTTTATTGAGAACGCTCGATCTCGGCGAAAATCAGATAACATCTTTGGAAGAATCGGGCTTTGTTGGTCTACATAATGTATACGGATTACGTCTTATTGGAAATAAATTAGAAAACATTAGTAAAGATGTGTTCACCGATTTACCGTCTTTACAAATTTTGAATTTAGCTCGAAACAAACTACGACATATTGACATGAGCGCATTTGAGTCATTAAAAAATTTACAGGCGATCAGATTAGATGCTAACCAACTCACAGACATCCAAGGCCTGTTTGTAAATATACCTTCTCTGTTGTGGTTGAACGTGTCAGATAACAAAATAGACTGGTTTGATTACTCTGTCATACCCACAGGACTTCAGTGGTTAGATCTTCACAGCAACAACATCAAAGAATTGGGAAATAACTACCGCATAGATAAAGAGTTACGATTACAGACTCTCGACGTAAGCTTCAACAAAATGACGAAGATATTTACATACTCTATTCCCAGCAGTGTTGAACTTCTTTTCCTGAATGATAATCAAATTACACAAGTTGAAGCCCAAACTTTCGTCGGAAAAACCAATTTAACGAGAGTCGATTTGTATGCAAATCAGATCACTAGTATGGATCTCAATGCGCTTCGCCTAACTCCAGTTGATCCGGGGAGGCCTTTGCCTGAATTTTATATCGGTGGAAATCCCTTTCAGTGTGACTGTACTATGGAGTGGCTACAACGTATAAATAAACTAGATCATCTTAGGCAGCACCCTAGAGTGATGGACTTGGAAAGTATTTATTGTAAATTATTGTATAATCGTGAAAGGACCTACATACCACTCGTTGAAGCGGAATCATCTCAGTTTTTGTGTACATATAAAACTCACTGTTTTACATTGTGTCATTGTTGTGATTTCGACGCTTGTGATTGTGAAATGACGTGCCCATCAAACTGTACGTGTTATCACGACCAACCGTGGTCGGCCAATATAGTGGACTGTTCGGCCGCTGGGTATGCCGAAATACCTAACAGTATTCCTATGGACGCTACCGAACTTTATTTAGACGGTAATAACTTTGGAAGCTTAACGAGTCACGCCTTCATTGGACGTAAAAACTTAAAAATATTGTACGCGAACAATTCAAATATCGACGCGTTGTATAATAATACATTTAGTGGACTAAAACGCTTAACTGTGTTGCATTTAGAAAAGAACAACATCAAGGAGTTGTTAGGATTTGAATTATCACCCCTAGAAAATCTACGTGAATTGCATCTTCAAGACAATAAAATACATTATATCGATAATCGAACGTTCATCGAACTCATGTATTTAGAGGTTTTACGGCTCGAGGGAAACAACATTTATAGCTTCGCCGTGTGGCAATTCACGATGAATCCATATTTGGTTGAGATAAGTCTTTCACGCAATCCTTGGTCTTGTGATTGTCAATATATCCATAAATTCAGGAGTTGGTTTAAAAGTAACCTAGGCAAAGTTGAAGATGCCGATAAAATAACATGCATTTTTGACAACTTAACAAATGCCGTGGGACCTCATATGTCCGATTTTAACTCGACAATTTGTACAAGTCACGTCGGCGGAGTTTCATCTATAATCGAGAACCAAGTCATAAATGATTACCTGCCATTACTTCTAATATCGCTTTGCGTATTTGTCATAAGTTCTGTCCTTATTTGCGGCGTGTTTTACTGGAGACGTGAGCTACGAGTATGGGTATACTATCACTGCGGATTTCGAATGTGCTATAAAAGCACTGCATTTGATGACGAAGCCGATAAGGATAGATTATTTGACGCCTACATTAGTTATAGCGTGAAAGATGAAGCTTTTGTGGCTCAAATGCTCGCGCCCGGGCTGGAATCCACGGACCCGAGTTTTCGATTGTGTCTACATTATCGTGATTTCAACGCTTCGGCCTACGTGGCGGATACAATAATAGAGGCCGTCGAATCATCCAAACGAACAATAATAGTGTTATCTAAAAACTTTATCAATAACGAGTGGTGTAGATTCGAGTTCAAAACAGCGTTGCACGAAGTTTTAAAAGAGAGACGAAGAAGACTGATAATAATATTGTTAGGTGATTTGCCGAATAGAGACATAGATCCGGAGTTACGGTTGTGTTTGAAAGCGAATACGTGTATCGAGTGGGGTGATAGACAGTTTTGGCAAAAATTGAGGTTCGCGATGCCGGACTTGCGGAAGTGTCAGTATCACCGGTCGACGGTGAATATTTACGCGTCGGTGTCACCGGTGGGGGCCGGGAGGGCGCCGGCGCCGCCCCCTCCGCCGCCGCCGGGCAAGCTGCCTCCCTTGCTAGCCGACGGGCTGGCCGACCGGCTGGCCGTGTCGACGAGCGTGCATGCGCGCGACTCTCACCCCCACCGAATACCGCCGCACGCGCAGCTGTGGGCGTAGCGTATGCTCCAACGCAGGTAACTAGCTGCAACGCTTAAGCGTATTTAGTCCAAAACAGTGATAATTATGTTAAGTCTTAGACTAAGATCCCCGCATTTATGTTTAGGTTTAGTAATGTACATTGACACTATTAATTTCCTATCTGCGATAGTAATTTATAAGTTTGAGTATTGTAAATAGTACAAATTACACGTGTAACCACGTTCCAGTCTATTAAATTATTAAATGCCAAAGTTTAAAACTTATTATGTATATACGCATTTAAAATATATAATTTTGTTAAATAATAACTGTTCACAAAAGACTGTAAATAATTTGATTATGTTTTATTTGTATATTTTGTAAAAATTGGACGAATATTATAAAAGAAAAGATGAAAATATACACATTATGAATTTTATTTGCTTTTGTTTTATTTCCTTTCCGTTGCATTTTTTATCAGAAACATAAAATATATACAGAATATTCTTGCAACAAACTTTCATTAAAAGATACAATAATTTAGTAGAATTTTTATGATAACGAGAATTAAAGAAAAATACAATGCTTATTATATGTGAATACATCACGTTATGAATTCATATCTTAACCTATACATAATGTTAAAGAGCCAAAATGAATTAATGAAAACATAAAAATACTCTATCATTGCTACATTCGATAAAAATTCAAAACATAATTTAATTGCTATTTTTGTAGAATAGAAAATTATAAATGATCCTTGACAAGAGTAATTTTTAACGAAAACCAATTTGGCAAAGGAGCCATTTAAAATCACTTCGCCTCAGGCTTTGTGCTAATAACAATCACGATTTGAAACTAATGAAGACATAAACTATCGATAGGAGATTAATTTAATATAATATGTCTTAAAAAGATCCTTCTTAATAGTGTTTTTTGTTATGGCATACAGATGAGTAGAAAATGAGCATTAATAAGCGATCTAGACGATGTAGTGTAATAATAGTTATAAGCAAAGTAAAAGTCACTTATATACTTAATAATTAGAAAATATTGAATACTGCAACTCCGTGTAGACATGCTATATGAATTTTGAAATCTACTGAAGACATTTTTCAAATAAAGTTGGAAGTAAATGCCTTGCCTAAGACTACATTAATTTATACATAAAATATTCACTAAATTGTAAAATACCATAAATCAATTGCGTTAGTAACACTATTTTAGCCGGCTTTTCAAAAACCTATTCGGGACGATTTTTACTAGAAATAAATCCTAATTTTCTCTTGATAATAAATTATAACATGAAAGATGAATTTTTTATCGATAGTTATAAAACAGTTTAATAATATATGAAGCAAATAAACTCCTCAAATCTTTTTAATTAAAATATGTTAAATTTAAATGGAGATTATAATATATTCATAGGTAACGTATAATAAATGTAAAATTGATATTTGTTTTGACGTGACATTTACTTGAAACCAATTTATCGTTTTAAATATACTTAAAATTATATTTTGCCTTTTTATACTTTTTGGTTAGTCAAACATATAAAAAGAAACGATGGTTTTAACAACGGCAATTGCTAAAGTAATCAAAGCAGTAAAAGAGATATGTAACACGTATATTTTTTAAATCAGTCGTAGATACAGTACCGTATTAAATATATTAAAACATCTCAATTGCATAGATTTGCAACACTATAAGATAATTATGAACATAAACCATTACTTGACAGTAGGTGACAATCTCTTATAAGTCCCTAAAACTAAAGCTTAGGTCTCTCTCAAGATTAACATATTGACGGTATTCATTATATAGGATATGTGGACCCTTCGTTGATTATGCTATAAACATAACAATACACATGTATTGAATTTCATTACCGTCATGACCGAATTCACATCGAAGTGTGGAGGATGGTATTGTTCCTCCAACGAAAAGGGAGGATCCTCGACCAGTCCGAACCACAGGACTGGCCGGCCGTTAGGCCCCGAGGATTGATGTTTGGAAGTGGTATATATACTTAGCGGCGAAAACATTTCAACATCGCGATTTAGGAAGTGACGTCACGTGACGCCACAGAAGTTAACAAAAATATATAATACTTGTTCATTCATTGGCACGACCTTAAATATTTGGCACGGAAAGACAAATTCTGTCCCCAAGTTGTACCAACGTAACTTGGACGCCGACTGAATTTTAAACTCGACTAAAGAGCTAAGTTTCTATCGATACTGGAAAGCGGCAATTACTCTGACAAGTATACTAGTTGTTGAAGATAAAGGATCCTTGTTAGTGATTCGATTTAAGTATTATATTTTTAATCTTTGTTATATACATGTGAAAGTTTGAATGTTGGAATGTTTATATTCAATTATACCACAACCATTGAACAGATTTTAATGAAATTTCGTCTACATATACCTATGTACTATTAACTGGATGGTATGGATACCTTTTACTGTATGATCAGAATTTAATGCGAGCGCCGCCGCGCCGCGGACGGAAGCTTGTATGTAATATAAATTATTGACTATATTATATACTATTTTTTATGATACTAAATTATTACAATAATACAAAAACCTATATAAAGTACTATCAAATAAAAATATGTATTTTGAATCGAAAATAAAAATGTTTTTATAAATACAAAACGAACTGCCAATTTTTTATGAAACGTGCTAAATTATTGTTACATTTTATAGCAATTCTATTTCATTGCATTTCATTGGTTTTCCGATTGAGATACTTGTTCATTTTTATTATAAAAAGAATTAAAGTTTTATTTTAAATATTCTAGTTTTAACATCACATATCATCACATCACATGCAATGAGTTTTCATAATTGTAATTAATGAAAATTTCCACACTAAAATATTTTTCGATGGGTAGAAACGGCACGGTCTCTAAAGGTGCTATTCACGACACAATCATCACCCAATCTCCAAATGAAATAGCCATTATCTCTTCACAAATGAAAGCAAAATCAACATCGGTTATACGCCTTAGTACCCTTATCAAAACGGCTGTCGGGTCAGCATAGAAATAATGGGAAAACTTGTTTTTACGAGCAAAGCCAAGGGACGATGTGTCACGTGATTTTATCAGATACCGTATTTATGTTTCTCGCATGTATAAACGTAATCTAGAGATAAACAGTTGTCGGTCGATTAAAATTGTTCCCAACTTGTTGGAGTATTCTTGGTATTGGGAGATGGGATGATAGCATTCCCGTATTTGTTGGAATTGTTTTGGGCGTTTGGTGTTCATTCGTTGGTTATTAATCTTATCACCAATAAGTTAAGTTTATACTTTGTATTGTTGCTTCTTGATGATATTGTACATCATTTTTATTTAGAGAAAAACTCTATGATCTACCGGATGATGTTCGAAACCGGTGAATAATGTTGTAATTGAAAATTCTAAATAATATAGTCGAATTTGAAAAGTTAAAATGTGTTTTTTTTTGAATAGAAAAAGAAGTGAACTTTAGAATTAACTTTTAAATAGGAATGGAATATACGACGGTAGTTCTTTGGATACTATTTATTTTTAAATTGGTTGCAATTTTGAATTATATAAATTTTATGAATCGAGGTTAATGATCAGTAGACTACTTGATCATTAAATGTTATGAGTATTATTTAATAAGATTATCTCAGTTATGAAATTTTGTGCAGAATTTCATACAAATCTGTACATCTCTTCTAGAGTGATTGAATAACATACATCTTAACGTAAAAAAATCCATAAGGTATATTAAAAATGGTTACAATGGTTTGTATTACAATTTACTATTGTAATTTACGTCATTTATAAATCAATTTTTTCCTTCATTAGTGGTCGATATTAAAACCAAACCAAGCCAACTGAGGTTTTTAATCAAGACCCAGTATGCTGAAAAACTACAGCTAGCGAAAAATGGAACCAAGTAATATGAAGCTCTTTTAATTCCAATATTCTGCAATTGTAAAATGATATGAAGAGGATGATGTATCAGTTATCAGCTGACGGAAATAAAATCCTGTATCAGTTTCTGACAATTCACTTTTAAATATTCAAATTATTAAAATTACATTGCAAATAATTTGCGGAATAAAAATATTATATAATTTGCAATTTTGCACTTTTTGTAATATTCCGTAAGTATATTACAAAAGGTGTTATACAAAAAGTGTTTAATTGTTTGGAGTTCTATGACAAATCTATACTAATATTATAAAAAGGAAAGATTTGTTTGTTCGAATTAAATAGGCTCCGAAAATACAGGATCGATTTAGAGATATTCTTTGAAACCCCAGGAACGACATATGATAGGTTTTTATCCCGAAAATCCTACGGAAACGGGATATGTATACGTTTCACGCAGGTGAAACCGCGGAGCTCAGTTAGTTGCATACGAGTATAATATATTCAATAGCGTTCAATAGAAATTAAACACAATTTTAGTAAACAATTATTTTATAATTTTAATACATGTTCAATTAATTCTACAAAGAAAACAAAGCAAGGTATATTTTTTATAGATCCTAATTATTAAACCAGATGATCAGAAATTAAAAAATGTCGTTCCGGTAGATGAGCCATGAAGAATGATGAACGATGAATGATGAACCCATGTGGTGTCTTCTCCTTGCGAGACGTAGATAGGTTTCTTCTTTCTGATATATCTGAAACATGCATTAATTATATTATTTGACTATCTGTTTTTTTGCTATTATATAGCTTAACGCCTTCCTCGGTTAATGGTCTATCCAACACAAAAAGATTTTCGTGTTAAATAAACTTTTATTCAGTAATCAAATCAGTTAGGAACTCCTAATATTAGCGTGCGATTAGATAAATAAAGTTCCTTCAGCTTTAAAGTATTAGTAATATCCTTGATAATCGTTTAACTCCAGAGCATACATACGTATTTAATCAAATTCATAATTGCTATTAATATTTTTAAATGCAAGCATCATGATACCGTTATAAATATTTAAAAAAGAACCTGTGCGTAGGGATTGCATATTACCTATTACGTATGCTCAATACACAGAACATTCTTATATGCTACTGCTATTCAAAGATACGACAGACATTCCTTAGGACTCCATCAACCCGAATAATCGTATTCAGTACTGATTAAAATGTCCTTAAATACATTAGCTTACTTAAAACGGGAGGTTCCACAAAGAAGCCATCTGGTGGAAAATGCCATATGGCACGACAAAGGACGTATGCGCAATTTAATAGCTTCCTAGTCTCAAAGCCGACTGAATACCGTCCTCTAAATACAAACATTATATGAAAAAATGCGTATTGTCATTCGATAAGCCTTTACGTACACTGGAGATGTCACCGAAAGAGATCAGCTTTCGTCTAGGCAACGGTATTGGGTTTGCGTAACTCAATACAAAACTTATATTACGCTCTCGAGTTTGCGACCTTACAGCTTATGACATAAAGGCTAATATTGCAGTTATAGGTACAAGAATTCCGACCACAGACCGCAAAACAAGGACAATCGGGGACAAAAGCGACACAGATAATGTCCCATCCCTTAATCACATGCACCGTTGGTCTCGAAAAATATTTGTTTGTAATAGAGAATCATTGAAACGCATTTATATGTTCACGATTCTATTTGCAGTATGTTTGGGTTGAAATCGAATTTGTTTTGGAGCGGTAAAAATAAACAGGCTAAATCAGGACAAAGAATGTTGTCGAACAGTCTGTAGCGATGTGAGGATTACATTACAATTAGGCGCTGTATCTGTGTTTCTTGCATCGTAAAACTTTCAAATAAAATATTTTACAGTTACAAAATGTTATATTTTACAAAATGTTGTGACGAATTACCACCTATAATGAAAAAATTGACTGCCTCGTCGGTCTAGTGGTTTTATATTTAACTACAGATCAGGGAGTCCTGGGGTTGATGTCTTTGGCCCCTGGTGAGGCCAAAAAAATTGAGATTTTTTGTAAGAAAAATAGCAGCGCTAAGTCTGAAAGTTGGCGGTGTTGGAATACCCCCGTACCTCTCTCATAATTATCATCATTTCATCATCACTCTCCAGCCGTGTAATGAGAGTGAAGGAAAAGAGAGTTCAACTGTTTTTAAGCGTGTGTGTGCACAAGTGTGTACGTGTGCTCTATAATATCTCCTATGAACCGGACTGATATCGTTTGAGATTGACCAATATCGTTTGGAGAGGAATTATTTATTTTAAAAAAAAGTTAATTTGAAAAATAATATAATTAGTAGTTTTTATAGGCATTTTTATAATAGACATTTTGAAAATGACCACATGAAAATACAAAAATATTGAAAATCATTTACAATTTTACTATAAGCATTTTAACAAATCTTTTCAAGTTAATGTTTTCTTGGTCAACGACTTTTTGCCTCAAAATTTAACTACCACTTCCCAATTATTCGACTCCATGCCGCATACAACCATAACCCTTTATGAGCGGTCTTAATCACCCCGCATCAACCCAAAGAATGTCAGTCGGTTTTGTCTCTAACAATCTTAAAATAACCATATACCATCATTAACTTGAGTTAACTTATTAAAGTCATTAATCCAGCATTATAAATATTTCAACTTTACAATAAAACAATACCTACGACTTAAATTATTAACACTAATTAGAATATTTATTAAATACAATCCAATTTTCCAACGTGTCTGTTATGAAGCTGTTTATTCTTGAATAAATTATTATTTTAAGAGTAACGAGATTATAAATTCGAGTCTACAAATGGAATTTATTTTAGTTTAATTTTGTGTTTTATCGCAGATCCTTTGATGCGAAACAAGACCCTTGTAGATATTGTTTTATAAATAACTTTAAATCAATTCTAAGTACTAGAAAATTTGATTTTGACTAGTCTCATATTGAGCGTAAACGCTTGAAACAAAGAAAAATATATTAAAATAGAAAGTCAATTTTATGTACTTTCTGTTAGAACATAACAAAAGATGTTTAATTTTTGTTTCTCATTATTCAACCTCATTACAGGATTATTTATTACACACAAAAATAATTCCAACGTGCTATCAAATCTAAAATTCCATACAAAACAACACTCATATAAAACTCCATGAATATCTGAACCATAAAAAAGTATTTTCCACTTTTTAACAAAGGTAACATTAATTAAATATTGAAGAAGCCGTCGTAATTTACAATCAGCTTCTGCTTAAGTAGGGTTATGAAATTTTAATCAAAAAGCCCACCCCTAGAGTATTGTAACGGAATCCATACCATATTTCTACATCACTTGCTTCGCGCCAATTTTTGGTTTAATCAAAATAGTTAGGCGTTCATATTTTCAAACTTTGGTATTGGAATTCTTGATATTTTGCGTTTTTGTAAGGATGGATTGAAAATATATTGATGTTTAAATATTTCGTTTTAATTCTTATATAAATCTACTCCAATATTATAAAGAGGAAAACTTTGTTTGTTTGGTTGTAATGCTTAAAAACTACTAGACCGATTTTAAAAATTCTTTCACTATTCGAAAGCTATATTATCCACGAGTAACATAGGCTATATTGTAGTGCACTAATACTATATAGAGGAAAACTTTGTTTGTTTGGTTATATTGAATTGGCTCAAAAACTAATGGACCAATTTTAAAAATTCGTTCACTATTCGAAAGCTACATTATCCACGAGCAATATAGCCTATATTTTAAAGGCTATATATACAACATTATAAGCTACATTATCCACTAATAACATAGTCTATATTTTATAGACTCAATATTGCCATTGTACTACGGGAGCAAAGCCGCGCGAATCAGCTAGTTTCACATAAAAGAAGAAGATAAATAAAATGCTACAAAGCATTAATACTTAAATCCTACTACCTACTATATTTTATTGGTTATATATTACATATAACATTGTGCTACGGGAGCGAAGCCACTCGGATCATCTAGTTCTAAATAATTTGCCTCGTATACGACATCTTTCTGTATTATCTTTCATATCTACACGTTACACTTTCAGTGTGTTAGAAAAACACAACCAGGCTCTCGGGTTATTCCCGATGGTATCAAAAGTCTCCAAATATCGGAATACTCTATTTGTCCCTTTTGTAATATCGATCAATGGAATGTAAGCATATGTATTTTATTCCCAAAGGAAACATCGAACTGAACTGTTTCGAAATAAAACTTATATTTGTATAATAATTGCATTAACTATGTATGATGTTTTGTAGTTTTCGAAAGGTAAATAGATTAATAATGCAATACGTTTTGAAACAATACTTATGACGTGGTATTGATTAGTTTTACAATTGAATAAATAATATGATAAATTAATTATGTGCAATTTTGTAACAATACTTATGACGTGGTATTTACGAGTTTTAAAATTGAATAAATAATCTTATATATAAAAATGAATCGCAAAATGTGTTGGTAGGCGCATAACTCAACAACGACTGGACCAATTGGGACAATTCTTTTGTTTTAAATGTCGTTTATGGCGAGATAAATTCGTATTTGCCGGGTCCACGCGAGCGAAGCCGCGGGCGGAAAGCTAGTTTCTAATAAATGGCCAATTCAAGGCCAACTATAGGTACAATAAATTCATCATATTTCACATTTATAGTGTTAGTGAAATATGAGAATTGGAAGATGATCGCATGCATCTTCAATAACCTTGCACCCAACCCATAAATTCCGTCAAAATCGGTACAATAACCTCCTCAAAATAGAATCCACGTCATTTCAGAAGCTGCACGATGACATGTGCTCAATCATTAGACCCACCGAGCGACCGTAAAAAACGCCCTGACGAGCCCAAAATTCATTAATTTTACTTTGTCATACGCCACTAATTTGTAAAATTTACAGCTACTAATGCGTCTTCCGGTATCACCAACGTTATATTAAAATTATTTATATTTTATTATTACTGAGGACGTATTTATGTACCATTTAACAACAATAATCGTTGGGGGCACGCATCAAAACGACATTAAAAATTAAATATATCTTGGGAATGGTGCTCTTGAAGTTATCGCTGAGGTTTATGTGGAAATATTGTAAATTGGACTCTTTGAAGCTTTAATTAAGGTTACGTATCATGTACACTTTTTAATAGCTTTCATAATGTGGAAAACTAACACATTTTATCAGGAATGAGAAAAAGTTACGTGCAATATTTTTAATTCATACTTCAATTTTACAAAATATCAATATATTTTTATAAGCAATGTTCTGCTATTGTAATAACTATAGAGGTTTAAATACAAGGAAAAATAAAGAAAAATATCCAAAATCACACTGACTCATATCATGCTATTTGTCCTCGATTCAATAATAAATTTTCAAGGAAATCTCCACAGTAATTGAGACTTTTTGCCCAAATTTTAAGAGTAAATCAATTGTCTTTTTCGATAAACATGTAGGCCACGGAATGGGAACTATATTTACGCATCGCCTCATCTTAGCTATTTATAAAGAAACGTACAATTATCTTGTAGTCGATGCTATTAAGTATTATATTATTCTTGACTACGCGGTCTATACTCTATACTGTACATATGATAAAGTGAAAAAGCGTTGTTTCAGTGTTTGTTTTAACACGCTTATCGTAGAAGCCACCGAATGAATTTCAAAAATTCCGTCTGACTACGATACGCAGATTAGGTTTACATAACATTAGATTAATAGTAGAACTATACGTGAATCCATGAGGTAAAGACATTATAAACCACATAAAATAATTCTTTATTTTATTCATATATCAACACAATTAATCAGTACAAGATTATCATTTACGCTACTTTAAAATAGTAGTAGAAATTTTCTTAAATCCATGAAGTAAAGCTCTTTATATACTCTTTATACTCTCTTTCTACTCTTTATAATCTTTATATAATAAAACAATTCCTCATTTTATTCATATATCAACACAATTAATCAGTACAATATATTTCCTATTCCAAACTCACGTAGTTTTTGTCAACAGAGTCCAGATGTTTCCCACAGGCGTCGTAGATTTTTACGGGGTGAAATCCTATGTAGCTCCGAGCTATAAAGTATACCCATTCGATGACGTCAATCCCTTGCTAGGGAGTCCCTTTTGCATTTCGAAACGTGCTTATAATGAAATTATTTTGTTTTTACTTTTTTTTATCATAAGAAATGCCAATACTTTTATACATTTTTATGAAAGAATATATCTTGGATTGAAAAGTCGATTAAATATTATTATTATATACTAGTTGAATCGCGCGGCTTTGCTCTCGTAACGTTTTGTTGTATAACCTATAACCTTAATTATTATTGGTCTAACATATTTTTTTTAATCAGACCAGTAGCTTAAACAAGCAACCTCTTCAGCTTTATTTTATAAGTATGAGAAAAAGTATTAAGGACTTCTGTTATCTGTATCCTAAATGGATAAAAGTAATATACGTGTGAAGAAAAGGGAGCCATACGTTTTATAACACGCTAAACAACAAGTAATCTCTTTTATTCAACTGCCATCTAACCATATTTTATTGTCCAGAACGGAGTAACGTGTCAAGTAAATTTCTGTGTTACCATAAATCCTACTTCCTCTATAGTCTATACTCTATGGTTAAATTTAATTATCGGATAGATGCTGAATATAGTCTATGGTCGAAGCTCAAGAACAAGGCAAACAATACAATGTTCAAAAGTAATTGTTTGAAATCGATCTCAAATAAATAATGGTCCAAGATTATAAGGCCGTTATATGATTTAGTGGTCCGGTCATTTTTTAGTTACACCTTTGTATTATAATCATATATATATCATTGCGTTATTAGTTTCTCTGCAATATATCTAGTTGTTGTCATAATTTATTTTTAACGACTTTCAAGGTATGAGAATTTTTAAAACATTTCTGGTGCAATTATTTTCTATTCTTTAAATAGACATTTAGAACACTTTAAATATCTTTTTTTTCGATAAAATAGTTTTTATTCGGATACTGGGCTAATTTAGAGTATAAAGATTCTATACAAGGTATTCTATCATCTAATAGCCTATCTATAAATATATATGTAATAAAAAAAAACTTAATTTAGCAATAAGATCTATGTATTTAGTTGGTAAGCCAAAATAAATAAATAAATCTGTAAAAATACGAATTTTCATCAAAATCCGCTCTGTAGTTGAGGCGTGATTGACACACACATAGTCAAAAATCTAAACTTTTAGATTTATACTATTAGTAGTATAAAATAACTAATGCCCCAAATTTTACAATACGTCACTTCTTTAATAAAATAACCGTAAAGCATAATGGATACCCAAAGTATCATTCAGCGTTTAATTCGAGTTTGTAGCGAGCTGTAAAAGAAATAATAAAACTTTGTTTCATGGTCTCACAAAAGAACCCACGATTCCATCCGAACTTTTTTATTTAATGTAATTAAGCTAGAGAAATGGCTTGTCCCAGCTGCATCATAGGAGCAGATTCAGTTTCATTTACAGACGGAACAAGATGACAGCTATACAAACGTTCTTGATTTTGTAGTTTATTGGATTAGTGAAGTATTAATTTTACTATAATATGCAATTAGGTTACTGTTGAGGCATTTTTAATCGAGGATTTCTTGTGTTTATAGATTGATCAAATTGTATGATAAATGTATCAAACAATTTGACGAAAAATACAATGATATTTTGGTATATCGTAAATAGTGACTTTTAGAAATCTAATAAAATTTCACGCATTGGCATCCATAGCAGCTGTAATTGTAATCGAAAACAGGATTTGTGAATTACTTATAATTGGATAATCAAATTCGATAACTCAAAGGTTACTGGATCGGGCTGAAATTTGGCATGCGTAATGAATGCATGAATTCGTAGGTGTTATTAGGTTATGTTATGTTATCACGTAGGCATCCGCTAAGAAAGGATGTCGATCGAAAGGATCGATCCTGAAATCCCATGGGAACGGAATATATACGCGGGTGAAACCGCGGGGCAAAGTTAGTTAAAGATTAAAAAGGAAATCTTAATGAAAACCTTATAATAATAAACAACAGCAAAAATATAGCAATAACTCATACTAATGTTTTTAATTACCACTTAATAGTCACGAACCGCATATTTCAACTTTGTGTCCTGTCACGATAATTAATAATAATTTAATAAATTAACTTCACAGTTACTCTAAAATCTTCCAAGACTAAGGTCAGTGTTCTATAATGTTTATACATTACTTTTATATTACAAATCTGACGTATTCGTCACGACTCGTCATCACACTCCTCAAATTACCTGGTGATCTTTAACGGTTCTTCTTATTACTCCCAAAATTATTAACTTATGATTTTGTAGGCGGTCGATAGTGATTCTTTAAAAAATCATTTTTTTTTTGGAGTTGAAGCATAAATTGTTGTTATGTAAAATTATAAGTATTGATGTTAATAACGCCACATTTATTAGGTGAGTGTTTCGCAAATAATTTAGTTGATTCACTAAGATCTCCTGTTTGACAGAAGAATTATTCCGAGACCTAGTATTTTGAAAAAGACTTCTGGTGGGACTTTCTAACTGCCTGAAAAAATGCTCTAATACCCACCAGCCAGGTCTACAGTTTCATGTGCGAATAATAGGAGAACCATCAGACAAGTTTTCAGCTTGCCCCAAACGCCTTCCCAAAAATGGTCCTAAAATGGCCCTTTTATTCGTCCTTCTGATGATCGTTTTGAAAATTAAAATACTTATATTAGTAGTCTTAGTTTTTAACAGCCACTTTATAACTCAAGGGAGTCCTCCTAAAATTCAGAATACTAAAGCTTAAAGTATTTTTGTTTGCAAAATAGTATCGCTTGTTTTTAATTAAATAAATATCCACCAAGCTTTATAGGTAAAATAAGCCACACTATATGTACTCTCCTGTAAATGATGTTTGTTGCAAATGAGCGATATAATAATATTCTGTACACGAAAGGTCAATGACCTCAGATACCGGGCTAGGAATTTGAACAGATTTGGGTAAAGGGTAAGACGGGGATAATTCAGAAATGTTTCCGCACTCAAATATCGTACATGTTTACGCACGCAATATTAAATGTTTGTTTTGTTTAATGCAATATTTGAGCTTTGGTTAGGGGAAATGTTAAATTATTGGGAGTATATGTTTTAATATTAGTAATTCGGATTTAACATTATGTATATGTATATGACGTTCTATATCCGCCTCGAAAGAGTTTTGACTTTGGAAAAAAAAATTGATAACATTGAAAAACCACGCAGAGTAAATTAATAATGTTGCTTATGCTATTCCACAAATTTTTCTTTTTGTAAAGAACATAAGGTAGCCTGGAAGAGATAGCTCTTAAGCGCATGTGTTGTATTGTTTTCTAGTCCAACAAAGCGATATTCATATATTCATCCACTCTGAATTCCCTAATAACTAGTATCACAAACTTATTTGTATGAAATGCTAAATCATTATTACCTTAGCTGTTTTTGTTATATGACACAATGCTGATTCTTTCTATCCGGTTACGTTTAAAATTACGCCAGCACATTGTCTTTCTTTATCTAATGTTATCTTTAACTTAAAAAAAATCCAGTAGTTTTATGACATTGTTTACAAAAAACCTGCAATTATTGAGGCATTTCTTATCTGGTTTAGAGACGATGTTACACAATAAAACACATATAAACAAATTTTTAAAGTTACAAAATAAAATTACTATATACCACCAATGGGTACTTTACTAAGGGTATACACACACACATACAGACCCAAAAATCTTTAACTATCACGTTCCCAATTTTTCCATTAAAATTGTAAAGTAACAAACCTAACTAGAGGTTAACCAGTCACGTTCCTAATCATTCATTTTATTGACTAGAAGAACCATCAGAAGTAATGGTATTTGTGGGCATTCTTGATTTTATAGGTGAAACAGTCGCTCATTTTATTACATTGTTAATGTATGGAGTGCTTACTTTTGTACATTTGGAAGAACTTCAGTTACAGTTAGAACATACACTGAGAAAAGTAATTATATACTACTCATTGATTTGAGAATTCCATTTATTTATTTAACATCCATAAATGACAAAGGTAGTTTCGAAAAACCTAATTTGTTTATGATTTTATTTGATTTTTTTATTTTAATATTTTAAAGCAATTATTAAATGTAGGCCACAATAGAACTTTATGTAATTAAAAAAACTTACAAATGCAATGAAACAAATAAAAACTGCATATCAATTAATTGTGTACGTGAATGTATTTTTCCTTGTGAATCAGTTTTCACAAAGAAAAATATATGATAGGCGCCAACTTTTGACTATGTTCGAATATCAAAATTGTCGAAACTGACCCAACTTACGGTACGAGACGTTTTTATGTGTAATATTGAAAACAACCCAACTTACGACTAATAAATTACAAGTTTCCACGTTGATAAAAAACACATATATCGTATTGAGTGATGGTTCTTTGATACAAAATAGTACTTTTTCCTAGTTTTCTGTGACAGCGCGTTCGCAGCTGACGGATTGCCTGCAAACCGGGTCATGTGCTAATCTAGCGCTAAGAGATTTGTAAAATCGAAAAGCTATTACTAGATAGAGCTTTAACGTCAGTGGCACTGCATTTAGTTCGAACATATTTTAAGACATTTTGGCTCAATACGTATAGGGTATCGTGTTATGAGTGAAGCATCTTTTGGGAGATGATAGCAGAACTAGTAATCTATCAAAACCCGTTAATATATGTAATACGATAGTATAACTTGCTGAGCCGCGGTTTCACCCGCGTAGATACGCCATTCACGTATGATTTTCGGGGTAAAAACTATTCTACGTTATTCCTGGGATTTCAAAGGATGTCTGTACAAAATTTCATCTATACCGGTCCTGTAATTCGGAGCCTATTCAATAAAAACAAACAAACAAACCCTTTTTCTTTAGAATATTAGTATACATATAATATATGCTAGTACAAAACGGTTAAGTTTGTTTATTCGTTATTTTAAAACGCAGTTTTTGCGCAACTACCGTATAGATTGAGGGAGGTTCATATATTTATTTATTTAAAAGTTTACCACTAAGTTGGTTAAATTTCATAGTTTTACTAGTTCATTATAATTCTTTAGTTCAGTTTATAAAACTAATAAATATATTATTTTAAACCGCTATACTGCAAAAGACGTGAACTGGAATACATTCCCATAATAGTCAGTATCAAATTAAAAAAGTGGCTGCAAATCACTCCCATCGTTAAACACAATTTCATGTCGGCGTCTTTGTGTAACTTGTGTGAATTCATATCTCGTATTGATAATTGCGGAGATAACATTTTCTTATAACAACTTTTCTAAAGCTGTTAATTTGTGACGTGTTAAGTTCCATAGTTATCACTACATAGTATAAAACAAAGTCGCTTTTTCTGTCATGTGTCATGTTGTATGTCCCTATGAACGCTCAAATCTTTAAAACTACGCAACGGATTTTGATGCGGTTTTTTTTAATAGATAGAGTAACTCATGAGGAAGGTTTTTATGTATAATATCATCCATTAAACCCGTGCGAAGCCGGGGCGGGTCGCTAGTAATATTATAAAGAGGAAACAGTTGTGTTTTTGAATGTATGTTTATATACACACGCACATACTCGTATATATTATACAATGGACCGATTTCAACATTTCTTTCACTGAGTGATATAGGCTATACCATAGGCAAATAACATTATGTTACGGGAGAGAAGCTACATAGAACAGCTAGTGTTAATACAAAGCTGTATCATAAACAGAATTAGTTCACCAAAATAAGACAATATTCGTTGGCCTCAATTATTCTTATTTTCTTTGCGTCTGTCCTCACAATGGTTATTACGGCTTCTGAGAAGGGTTCACGCGTAATATTTTTGAAATATTTACGATAGTCAGAAAGCGAAAGTCAAAATTGGGCCAATTTGCATACAAAGAGGCAAAGCCGGAACATAATGGAAGATGAGAAACAGTAATTTTGGGTTTAGATTGACGATCTCACTTTTGGGAATGTCCTTTGAAGTTGGTGACTCGTTTGAACAATTCTGAACGGGGCAAATTAGTGGTGAAATTATGTAATGACAATATTGCTTGATGTACTTTACCGTCTATTTTATTCACACGTTTTTGTGTATCGCTTTAGGATTTCTATTTTTAATCGATTTCAAAAAGGAGGAGGCTCTATATCGACCGTATTTATGTTTATGTATGTTTCCTATTTTCACATAACATAATGATGTGACTAATAATTCATACTACATAATAATAATCAAAATATGGTTTTAAGAACTGAATCAAATTAAAAAATTATATAAAATTATTATATAGGCGATACTAAACTGAGTTTTCTTTGTATCAAAATACATTTTTAAAGGAGCAATACATAAAATTATTTATAATTTTTAATATTGCATATGCATCCGTATTCAACTAATTGTAGACGTTTATTACTTGCATGTGTCACTTACCACGTGTCATTATATTCCCCTTCTTTTACATAAATAAAAAATCTTTATTGACGAAAAGACACTACAGTATCACATTTACGACGGATAAATTACTTTTGTGATATACTACAATATTGAAGAGTTTTAAAGGCGGATGTTTAAATGTACGTAAGAATAACGTATAAAAGTGAAGTCCCGTGTCTAGATCTAATATTAAATTGCCGTTTTACTGATCAGTCTCTTCATTTAGAGCCTTCACTTAATATCATTCAGTATTCCATGCCGTCCCAAACCGATACATTACTTTCTCGACTCCACCAGGAATCAAATCCAAGACCTTTCGGATACAGAACATAGCGCACTGACCAACTGCAAAAAAGGGTTGATCGTAAAATGGGGTACAAACTTTCTCTTCTAAAAAGTTTCGTCCGAACAATTAAAAATAACTTTTTAACAAGCGACACTAACAATGTTTATACGAGTTAATTAAACTCCATTGTCTTCAAAATTTTACTTTCAAAAATTCCTTTTCCCTCAGAAGGGATCATAAACGAAAGTTTCGATCTATATTAATATTTATTACCTCGAATGTATAGCCAAGAAACACTTTTACCGAGTTATAAATAGTTTTATGTCGGCCACCCGTTAAATGGCATAACAAGGGGTTTGTTACAGATGTGTAAACACTGGAAACGTTTCTTTTATCTTATGATATTGCCTTACTACCTGAAGTAAATAAATATTCAGGGACATTTAACCCTACATGATCACTTAACATCAGGTGACCCACTTGCTCCTTTGCTTGCTCTGCCATAAAAAAAAAACTACGCCATCCAGTCCCAAACTAAGCAAAGCTTGTACTATGGACACTAGTTAACTGATAAACATAATTAAATTTTTAAATAGGCATCCTTCATCGATCTATAAGATGTTGTAGAATAGAAAAACAATAAGGACAAAACTAGGCTGCTGGTATAATATTATTAACTTTCTACATAGTAAATGTATTAATATCGTTGAGTTAAGATCACTACAAATATATTCTTCTACGTCTGAATACTAATAACAATCAGTTTTTAGTATGTATAGAGCAGTGACTTATTTATTAATTTATTTAATTACATGTTCTTTACTTTGTAATTTTACATTTGAACATTTCAATTTATGAAATTCTAAACAATCGAAATCTTGGATTCAACGTAAATAGGTATTATTGAAATTTCTATTAGCATGAAATGATACATACATTCGTCAAAATTTCTGTTAATTAATTATAGTTGGTAAAAAAATGCTTTGCGGTTTCCAGTACATTTTACATCTGTGAAGTTTATGGCACACGCATTGATACTGGATTACCCCATCTTTGTCCGGCTATACCTCCTGGTAATAAAACTACTATTTGTTCACTAAAAGCTTGTACAAACGTAAGTAACAATAGGTTTGTTTGCTTGGACACTAATCTATTTGCTCTATAAATACGATTATTTAACGAAATTAAGATTAGACGATTGTTGGATTTATTTAATTTAAAATAAAAATATGAAAAAACCTAAAGAGACATAGTTCTGGATCTTATCGTGGTTTATCTAATCGCGAAATAAAAATTTTAGTACAATTGACATTCTGACGCATAACGGTCAAAGCAAAAAGAAAATAATGAATGTAAGTAAATTGTTAGCATGTATTTTTATATGAAAAATAGTAAGATAGTGTCCATTTTTCTAAGAAGCGTATAATCGACCCTTTGTCTTATCACAAACGACATGAGACATTAAAAAATACAAAATTACATTGTTACTCAAAGCTCGTTTAGATGTAAAAATATGAAGTTAAAGTTTGAAGTTTTTCTTTTCTACTGATAATTAAATTAATTTTAAAGTTTGATCTTATCAAATAACTGTTATAATTGACAAACTGTTATGTTTTTAAGCACAAATTTAGTGGTTATGTTAAATCAACCACGAGTTTTATAGTATTCAATTATTTGTTACTAATTATTAATTATGAAATAGACATATAAATACGTATTTATTGAATACTACAAGGAAAAAATAGTCTGAATGATAAAAACTTTTAATGCATGCACAGCACTCATAAAATGGCAACATAAAAACACATTATGTAATAAACATACACAAAATCATAACAAAAACATAAACATCGAAAACTTAATAATAATAACTAACCTAGTAATCTAAATCTTTTCTTAAAAATACTAGTAAATAGATTCTCTAGAGATTTCTTTAAGGACTTCTAAAATTAATAATAGTGATGAATACTCTAACCACAACGAATACATATATTCAAATGAATTAATACTAATGTAATTGTGGTTGTAATTCTGCGTAAAATACAGTCGAAATATAAACAGCACTTTAAGAAATGAAGTAAAGCAATGAACGATAAAATTATGATGAAAACAAAAATAAACAATTCGCCGTAACGGTATTCTCGAAATAACTACAATAAAGTCACCTAAATTATAATGTTATCACTCAAACATAATTACATTTCTTCCTAAAACAAAGTAATTCCAATAAATTAGAGCTCCAAAAGAAATGTAAACAATAAAAGTTTAATAAACAAGATGAAAATTCAGACGTATCAGTGAATTTATCGCCGCGTAATTTTGAAAACTTCTTGAAACGTTATCTTGAAACAAAGTTGGGATGGTTTAAGTTATATTTTGATGGTACAGCGTATAGGTAAGATAGATCTAAATTTTTACCTCCATAAGAAGGCCGGTTTTGTATTGATTCCTGTACCATTTCTCTTCTTTATTTTCACCATTAATTATGTTATGATCTTCCAAGTATATGTGTGCACCGTTATGTTTCGTGTAGTAATGTTCATGGGCTACTGAGGTTGGAATTATGAGTAAATTTGCAGGAAATCCTTGTATTCATGATTATATGCAAGCCACGTGGCATTCTGATGAGAAAAGTAGATAGCGCAAAAGTTATGTACAAGAATGAATGCAGAAATTTCTTCGTATGAATTATGTTGCTTGATTGTTACCACCAAGAATAGGATAAGTTTTTTATATCAGAGCAGACAAGTGGTTCACCTGATTTAGTGTCAATAGCAAGGAGGCTTGAAGGAAGGAGAAGAGATATCCAATATTTAGAGACTTTGAACACGACGCCATCTAATCCCAAACTAAGCAAAGCATGTAGTATGGAAACTAGATGACTAATAGACATACTTAAACATACTTTTTTTCTTAAATAAATACTTACTATAGACATTAACATACAGATGGTAGGGAATGGCAATGTTGATCGCATAATACTTTTCTACCTGTGAGAATCGAACCCACACCCTCCATCTCAATAGACCGTTGCCATATCCACTGCGCCATTCGGCTCGTCAATATAAATAATTTTCCATACATTTTTTGAAAGTGAAGTTAAAAGCCAAGTGCGTAGCCATTAAGTTTAATCTTTCGAAAATATTGCGAACCATTACAGCGCTTGCGTCGTAAATAATCGTCTTAGAGTAAATAAATAAGTGTATGTTCGTGCAGAGACGCTATCTGATCCGGCCAGGGAAGTGTTTAAGACGAAAGATAGGGAACGTAGGTGGGGCATAAGTTTTGTAGCAGATAACGGGGAGTTGTGGAGATTTTTGAATATGTTAGGTCTTTTGTCTTTAATTCAACAAACACTAAGATTTTAATTTTGGAGACTTGTAAATCATTATTTTTTATACTCGATAGACTGTATTGTCACTTCATGATCGAAATGTAATTTATAAAATTTTATAGAATTGAAACTCTTTTTTACACTATTTCCACATTTATTAATAGATTTTATTTAATTTACAAACGGTTTTGAACAATCTACTAAAATAGTGTAAAAAGTTTAAATTTTATAAAATTTTATTATTTTTTTTAGGTTTTACTAATTGGAATATAGGTTACCGAGAAGGTTAAATTATCAGTTACACTTACAAGTTTCTACCCCTGATGTCGCTCGCGTTAATTTTGGGGTTTGTAGATTGATAGCTGAAATTTCATTAAAATCTGTTTAGTAGTTGTGCGTCATTGACTTACAAACATCTCAATAATAATAGATGTTAGAAGGATTTAAGTATAATTAATGCTGTCTCGCATTTTCTTTATCTTCTTTTATGTTAAACGGCGTCACTCCTGTAGCATAATGTTATTATATATTAAAGAATTTTTAAAATCGGTCTAGTAGTTTTGAGCCTATTTATTACAACCAACCAAACAAACAAAGTTTTCCTCTTTATAATATTAGTGTAGATTATAACTGTGACTTTGACCACCTTTAATACCAAAAGATACTTATTTAGATGCAACAAGGAAAGGATCGATGTAAGGAAGGAAGACGAGATAGGCAATAATATAGGAGAGGGCAATACAGTTTCTATTGGTCCCCGGAGTCACATGTAAACAACAACTATGTCTGTCATTTTTTGAAACACTACTATAATTTTATAAAATGGAATAGAAAAAGTTGCTATCATCTAAACGAAAAATATCACGAAAATAGTATCCATATAAGAAATAGTCCAGCATAGTCCAATTCATGCCTTAACATTCTTGTCTTTCAGAAGATACACTACTTACAATAGTCGAAAATATCTGTTCAACCGAAGTGTATAAATGAACAAAATATTCCATGTACAGTCAGCTACAAAGCATTAACAAGCAAGATTATTTAAATTCCAACATAACTTCGTTATCGCTTACAGCCATATAAAGCGTAATCAGGAATGTTAACGCACCTAGGAATAACTCTTTATTCGCGATTTATGGGCCGAGGGACGCAACGAAGATTTATCTCTCACTTCTAAGGATGCTAACGCTAAAGGTCAGAGTTTGTTGATTATTAAGTACTAGGGTGTCGGGTGACCGTTTAAACAAGTTGATTTCTCGGTATTTTTTGAAGTTCAGACCCTGAACAGTATAAAGAACATTGTCTCTGGTGCATTATCAGCTTATCAGCTTTAACGAAAGGTAGTAGGATAAGGAAGGGGCACGGGGCGTCAAATGTATATTACCCCATAAGTTCTAAACTTCCAACCACATCATCTGGATGGTTGGCGATCTGCCACCGTGCGCTTCACCCGCAACTTCTTACCTCGAACGGTGAAGCTGTGGAACCACCTTCCATCTGCGGTATTTCCGAACAAGTTCAACATTGGGGCCTTCAAGAGACGTATATGTCCATTAAAGGCCGGCAAAGCACCTGCGACATTCCTGGTGTTTCAGGTGTTCATGGGCGGCGGTTCATCACTTAACATCAGGTGACCCACTTGCTCCTTTGCTTGCTCTGCCATAAAAAAAGTTACCTCATATAATTTCGTTTCAACAAGCTTCTGCCACAGTCTAAAGAATACAGTCATTGTTCGAAACTCTCTCATAGACAGCGTCCCAGATCTCCTTTAATAAATGTCAACATTTTCCGTTCGTGTTGTGGGACACGCCTTTCAAGGGCGAGGAAAACATGATTGCGTTAAATTTAAAAGAGTATCACCCATGTGTGTTATATTTAATTGCATTTTAAGTGTTTTCTTACATAAAACAAAGGTGGTTCTTCTTTTTCTTCTTTCTTATTATGCGAAACATGAACACACACTCTTTTTGTACAGAATTTGAGGTTTGAGGCTTTCTTTCAAACGTCAAAAATCTTGCAACCACTATATGATTTTATTTTTAAAATTGTGCTTCTGCTCGCGATTTTGCGCAGAAAATTTTGTTAAAAATATTCTATAGGCTTTAAACAATTTATGGGTCAAATAAAATCCCATTAAATATGTTTGCGTTAAAATTCCAAAAATATATGCACAATAAATTATTTTTGAAAAAACATAGAAAAAATAACGATTTACGTTTTACGTTTCAAATATATAAAAAAAATATTCCCATTTAATACTAACTTATTTATCAAGAATGGTATGTATGAAACATATTAAATGTTTAATATATTAAATTAAAGAATATATTATAATATTAGAATTTATTAAATACAGTGGTAATTTAATATCTTGAATTATATATTTTACGTCGCAGAAATATAAAAGTAACCAATTTATTTGTAGAACTTATCAAAAGTATATTCGCAGAAAAATACTATGCCAAAAATATTATTTGCACGAAAAAATGGCTAAGCTTTCAAAGTTATGAGAGATAAACCTAAAATATTTACAGGCGGACGCTATCACCATAAACGTAGAAAAATCACTCGCTTTTATATTTCCATGAAATTTTGTTCATTTCAAACTACGTGAGCATGTTTAGCTTTACCAAAAAAGTTACGTTTCAATTTTTGAGTTTGAATTGTTTCAAATAACGACTACTAGATATTTCGTCATGTATCAGACAAATACAATACAATACATTATTGAGTCACATAATCAAGTAACTTAAAACATTATAACCCTACTAATATTATAAATGAGAAAGTTTGGATATTCGTCAGTCAATCATGCTGCAATTACTGAACGGATTTTGTTGAATTTTCACACAGAATTTTACACAGATAAGTTGGATTATGTGATACAATACCATTTATTATAGATTCAAAATTTACCATAAGCGCAGCCTCGGGCAAAAGTTGGTACAATACAAATAGTGTCTGGTAATTTGATTCATATTAAATTTGCGTTATTTATCGCATACATACATTCAAGTTTAAAGGTATCATTACCATATCTTCTAAAAGAAAAATAAGACTGGTACGTGTGAAACTTAATATTTTAATTTAAACGTTCACACATACTATACTTCTTTAGTATAATGAAAAATTTCTTAAACAATCGCATTTTCAAAACGATCAATCAACGTCGAAGCTTCTAGCTCAATTAAAAAGTCAACGCAGTCCTTTCTAAATGAGATGAACTGTCTTGTCGTTGTAATGAGAACGCCTACACTTTACAAATGCTGACAAAACAAACGTTTATGTAAAACATAATGTGGGTGGTTACATTGCTTGATTTTAAGTTTAAACAATCACACGGTAAGAAATTACATTGTGTTAAATTAAATTTGTGGTTTCAATGTATTCTTAGATCAAACATGTTTGCAAATTGTATAGCGTACGTTTTTGTGTGGGAAGGTAAACGAGTTTGTAATGATTATACGGTTATTAGTTAAGATATCGTTAAACTAAACAGTTGTTCTAAGAAAACGTCACAACTACAACCGAATAGTTTTCTCTGAGGTACGGGAATGAACACTGCCTTCCTCTGGGCTGCTACTGGATAACTTGTAGTAGAAACCTCTCAGTTATATTAAAATTAAGCCTACATCAGAATTCAGATATGCGAAATGTTTTTTTGCGGAGGAGTGGAACTCTCTGACGGCATCCGTTTCTTTATAAAACATATGATTTGTGTCTATTTTAGGCCAGGATGAATAGGTTCCTCCTCGCCAAGCAAAAGCATCTTCGCTTACCATAACGATCGAAATACCAAATACCTGCAATGTATAGAAATTTAAAATCATTCAACTATAAATAAGCAATGATGATTAACTAGCTTCTGCCCACGGCTCTAATCTTGTAAATTTCCCACGTAAAACCCACAGGAATAATACCTTCTTCAGGATAAACGTCCTTCTCTATACCCCCAACTAAATGTATGCAAAATTTAAAGAAGAATAACAATTGATCAAATTTAGTATAGCAGTTATCATATTAGTATACCCATATCACCAATCGCCACAGATATTGTAGATTATGAAGATTTTAAGATAAGTAACAACATTTTTGCCTCAGGCCGTCAATCGTAAAGTAAAATATAAACTGTGAAGCTGTTAACGTCTTTTATTATTCGTGCAACAACTCAACAACACTTTC
Source organism: Phoebis sennae (assembly GCA_001586405.1). NCBI lineage: Eukaryota > Metazoa > Arthropoda > Insecta > Lepidoptera > Pieridae > Phoebis > Phoebis sennae. The sequence continues at coordinate 561,856 of LQNK01001100.1, read as the reverse complement.
AAACTAAAATTAAAAAGTCTCGCACCTTTTGTATCGTGTGAAATTTAATTTGATAAAATTTTTGTACATTTTGCGACAATTAAAAATGTCTGAAGGTCAATTCGATTTTAAAGCTAAATAAAATTTTAAACCAAAATCCATTATAAAACCGCATTGTTAAGTTAAATAACGGTAGGTAAAAGTTGTTTAGAATTAAATTGAAATAAGTAAAGAGTAATTTTTAGTCAAAATTAGTAAAATATTGTAGATATTTTTATTTCAATTTTAATCTTGAAAAGCCACCACTAGGCCTCCCCTCATTTGATCCTTGATGTATGTTCATTACTCCTTTAAAAAATCTGCTGAAGATATTTGGATTACACTTTAAATTAACATACATCAAAATTATATACTAGTAAAAATGTATAATGATATTATGTAAGTTGTCCATAACACAACGATAGAATCCCACTCGATCGAAGGCCTGGCAAAAGCTAACGGAATTATTCTAGAGGTATCAATATCCAACATACATTCAAACCTCCAAACGGAGTACAGTTATTCATAATCTCCGATCAGGACAGCAATGCATCAGCTTCTGTGCCACCGATCTTGATCCCATAGTGCCACCCACACTTGATTTACAGACCTTATTGATGGTTGAAGATGCATGGGAATATTGATTTTATTTACCTTTGTTTTGATTTGAGTATACGATCTTACAAAAGTTACCTAATACCTTGTTAAAGAGGTTTAAACTACGCGTTTTCATGTTGTTTCAAGGAATGTTATGTTTACGGAAGTATTGAGTCTTGATTAAATGCACTATATAGTAAAATTTCATTTTATATTGACAGTTTTTCCACGCGCAGGAAATCTTATTATTCCAAAAAAAGTCACGTTAACACAATCGTTCATGGCAAATAGAACCATGATAGATCTTCCAGCCTACTTCATGAAATTAAAAAACACATAATTTTGGAATGTGCCCTCTTAATATTAGCTAGAGAGATGGTAATTTCCGAAATGGAAAAAATATACCATATTCTATCTAATTTCATAACAATTTTTTATAGATGAAGATAAGTGTGATCAGATATCTTTGGAAAAAAATTAAATAAATTTGATGTTACTAGTGAAGCATGTACAGCTCTTTACTCTTTACTATTTTTTATTGCTTGCTTGCTTCCTTTTATGCGTATGAGTATGTTTGTCGGGTATACCTACACCACAGATCGAATAAAGTGAAAACGGAAAATATGTATTTATTTACACAATAGCGGCGCCCCGCGGTTTCACCTGTATAACTTCTGATCTTCTTCGTAATTCCGATATTAAAAGTAGCCTATATGTTATTCTGAACCTTTATCTATATGTATACCAAGTTTCATCATAATCGGTTCAGTAGTTTTTAGGTGAAAGAGTAACAAACACACATACAACCTTACAAAGTTTCACTTAAAATATTCTTTCATTTAAAATATTAGAAGGGTTCGATTTTAATGTCACATTCGCATTTATACGATTCGCAACTGAATATTACACTTTATTGCACTCTAAGTTTACTGATAGTCGATAGCCACTTCGATAACATCTTAGTATCGTAAAACAACCCTACGCAATCCTTATCGGCCTAAGAATTTACTTCCATAGAAGGAATAGGAATATAACGAATATTTAATATTTATCTTACTAATATTAGAAATGTGAGTTTTCATGTTTGGGTAGTTGTGTGTCAATCATACCTCAACCACTGAACAGACTTTGATGAAATTTCAAATACAGATAGGCTATTAGCTGGATTATGTGATAGAACACCTTTTATGGCCCGGGTTAAACCAATTAATTATTCATTATTTAGATCGAAATAACACACAATAGATAACAGATATAATATTCACGCGACCGAACCCGCAAAAGCTATGTTTATTATATTTTTATTTTAAAGCGGAAAAAATTATGTTTTATTTCTGGATGAGTGGGTACAATATAAATAGATATTATATTCACATCAACCTAGGTATGACATACTTTAAAAACTAAAATTTCTTTATAGTTAGTGTCATGACATAGTTTCTTATCAATTTGTCTGTTATCTGTGTAATAAAAATGAACATAACACGCGGAAAATCAGGGCAATATTAAGCGCCTTACGTAGACACTAAGAAGTAATGTAACAAGAAATAAGCAAGCAATTCAACGTTATCTCCACCACATAGGAAAATAATAGATAATTTAGATAACACGAAAAAGCCATTTCACACCGAACTTCCCCACATTCCGTAGCATGGGAAATATCGCAATATAAATATATATTCGGAAGTATTTTCCCCTCAACATTGCGAATGCCAATGATTCAAGTAGGTTGATATTAAAAGAGACCATTTGGCAAGCGCTGCAAGCCTTTCGAATCGTAACTATACATAAAAAGCAACTTTTTTTCACACCGACTACGCGCAAAATTGGCAAGGGAATATGAATTTTATATTCATACGATATTTTGTTTGGATAAAGGTGTCCTACGAACTACGGATTGAATTTAAACATCCGAACTATTTTGCTTTGTGATGGAGTTTATGTTTTTCTTTTATCTCATTTCGCCGGCTTTATTTCTACCTTTTTCTTTTCCTGATTTTGTGATGAAAGTTATTTTTACTCGTGTAACAGCTTATTTTTCTATAAGATGATACAATTTTGTTTGACCTGTCTACGTAATATGTGGGTGTCTAGTATGTATAAGTAATATAATATAATATGTATAAGTATAATAAATGTAACATCACAGAGTTAGAATTTGTTTATTTATTTATTTATTCTTCATTGTACAGAATTACAGAAAAAGTATACAAATAACTGGCATAATATAAAAATATGTACAAATGTCGGCCTTATAGCTATAAGCCTATATATAACTGAGATCAGTTGTTTGTTAAGAGCGTTATATTATTTTCGGCCATAATCATCCACTAATAATCTTTTATTTTGTTATAAAACATTTTATTCATGAGGAAATAAAATATTTCATAATTGTAAATGCAAAAAAAAGTACGTTACAAAGAACTTTCTCTTATCATGAGACAGGTTAATATGAATTTCTGAGTATGTAATCCCAAAAAGAACGGTGAAAAAGAAGGAAGTATAATTTAATCTACGCTATATTCATCACTCACTAAGTATCCAAAACAAAAGCTTGAGTGTACTAATGTTACAGCGATCGTTATCAGTAGCGGGTAATAAGATACTCATAATCGAATAACATAATATAAACGCGTGGTCGAACTTTGCTTTATGCATGTCTGGATGGGTGAGCCTTTGAGGGTGTGGTTTTAGCTTGAAAAGTAGCGGAATTTTGTTTGTGAATTTTTATTTAATAGTTATAACAGTAAGGCATTTAAACGAAAAAAAAAATTCAAACCTCTCCTCAAGTCCAACTCTATGTAAATTGTTTATGAACCAATACTGACGGCACGATTGTTGGCTTTTTCAGTTGCTTTTTGCGTTATTTTGGGTCAGGCTTTCAGATAATCTGTGTGGTAAAGAAAGTATTAATTAAAAATACAAATAGCGTTAAAATTTAATGTGTTCTGGCAATCATTGGTAAAGCGAGAAATAGAAATTTCCTGTAAATGTTTACTACAGACACGCTTTAGACTTACGCCTAGTAGAATATTGTTTTGTCCGTTAGTAAAATGATATGTATTTTTTTCACACAAAATCGCCCTTATCGTGAACATGGTCTTATGCTCTGCGACATTAGGCCCCGGTGGTTTTGAATGTAGCTCTTTTAAATAGATAAGCAAATGAATTGGAAAGCCTTTGTATGCCGCTTTCAACTGACGTATTTGTACGTCTTTATATATGGACTGGATGTTAATTTTGATAACCTGTCACTACTTACGAATTCAACCTTTTGAAAGTTATATTTCTAAAGGATGTTTTATGGATATTATTTAAATGTTGGGATAAGGCCAAAAAATCGAGATAAACATTTGCTTAATATAAAAATGTAAATATGGGTGTCCAAATGGTAAGAAGAATTAAGATGCAGTTGTATTTTATGACGTTTAAAACAAAATATAAATCAATATAAATATTCAGAGGCATGTAACACTACGCCATCTAGTCCCAAACTAAGCAGAGCTTGTACCATAGAAACTAAATAACTGATAGACATACTTAAAAAACTTTTTTTGCGAATACATACAATAGATAATAAACACCCAGACCGTAGTAAATTACAATGTTCATCACAACATAATTTTCAACTCGTCGGGATCGAACCCAACCCTTCGACGCAATAGACCATTTCTACATCCACTGCGCCAATCGAGTGGTCTATATAAGCCACTTATAATACGCATATTGAGTTAAAATAGTTTTAATGACTATTATGTTTCCTATCATTAGCGAAAGAAATAAGATTTTAAAACAAAAAATCTATTACAATAATTGAATGTACAGTTCTTGTTTCAACAACAATGAAACGCATCAAAGGAGCATCTAAATGCCCATTGTTGTGAAAAGCTTTCCGTGGTAAATTAGAAACGTGGCCATTTATCAAAAGTACGCTTGTACCGGCTCCTTATTGTACAATATAGGACAAAGGATCGCAAGAACGGTGTAGACAAACATGTCACCCAATTAAAACTCCTCCAACTAACCTCATTAAATCGCTAATTCTACGCATCTTAAGGGATTGCGAATTTCGGTACTTTCGGAAGAGTTTAAGTCAAAAGTGAAAAATTAATTAAATTTTAAGCTCCGAGGGTTGGGGACACATTTCAGTGAACATTCAAAGATCACAGTTGGAATGAGTGCGCCCAGTCACGTATTAAAATTTAATCAGAATTGATTGTATCAGAATTCGGAATAAATTGAGAATTGTTTGATTTCTCTTTTAGCGTCATTTCTGTACCTAACCATTTTTATAATAGCTCCATCGATACGCAGAAAACCCTACTACTTAGGAACATTGTTAACTGACTGTGCCCCGTGGTTTCACTCGCATATATAACCCGTTCCCGTGGCATTTCCGGAATGATAAGTATCATTTGTCAGTCTCCTGGTACTAAGCTATCTCCCTACGAATTTTATTCCAAATTGGTCCAGCAACTCTCGAGTTATAAGAGTTGTAACAAACCCGTATTTGTTTCATATATATAAGATTTGAAAGTTCGTTTCTTTATCTGTCAATTACGCTGCTACTTGTGAACGGATTTTGAAGAAATTTCGTATACATATAGACATTAGGTGGATTACATTCTATTCTATTCTATTCTATTCTATTCTATTCTATTCTATTCTATTCTATTCTATTCTAAGGAGAGAATTTCCATAATGACTTAATAATGTAACATAGAACATAGTAACTTCATAATAAAAATGTAAAATGATATTTTGGTATTTATAAAACGTTCAATGTAATTCGTTAAAAAGTGCATAATTATCCAGACTAGTAATTTTATGCGACAGTTACAACGTAAACAGTTTTGACTGCATTTTAATTATTGTTTGCGTTCTGTTGCTATGGAACCAAAGTGTAGTTTGAATTGCAGCAAATTGTTTAATACCGAATGATTATGCTTTTAAAGTGGACACAATTTTAACAAACATAAGTTTATTTTTTTGTTTATTAGACCTTATTATGTCGGCAATAATTATAAAATATTAGACTGCCTTATCAGTCTCACAGTGATCTCTTCCAGGCAACGTTGTGAAAGGGGTCACAGGAGAGAGTTGTAGGAAGTTTAAAAATGTATCTATGAAGTTAATGAATATTTTTAATATCAAAAAAAAAAAAGTAATAAGAAAAAGACTGATGAAGGTAAAGATAGAAAATATTAAGTCGAGAATGAATAGGAAATACATTTGTTAAGAGCATTTAAGAGTATGTAAGATTACGGTTCCTTATTTGGCAAAATTCATTCCAAATCATTGCTTAATTTTATCTCATGAATTTGTTATAAAACATTACCATGTCGGCCGAATAATAAAATCTTAAACGTCTACTTTCCGCTCCGCATCATTAAAAAATAACACGAAACAAAATAAAATTAATTGCACAATTCAGTAGCAGATTATCACAAGAACAATAATTGCATTCAAAATCGGAGATGTGTAGATACGCGGAGGCATTTCGCTAATTAAGCCCGAACATGCTCGAAAGACAATTAAGGGGAGATCGGTGATAAGTTTCGACGTATCGACGAGATGCCGAGTTAAGCTCTTCACACCTTATTAAGGGGAGTTTTATCGACGTGCTTTGAAGACAGTTTTTAAAGATTTTGATCTTATCATCTGTATATAGGTTATATACTTTCTTGATTATTCGACTAAGCGATGAAGGCCTTGGTCCCATGATTAGTCTGTGAAGTCAAGCGAGAGATCTTGATTTCGAATCCATGAAAACAGGCGTCCTCTTTGTCTAGATCTGGCAGAGCATAAAATCAGTGGATAGAATTGAACACCCACCCTATGCCCTATGGGAACACGACTTGCAAATTTCTCTATCTTGTGTTAAATCTCGCAAATTGCAGGCATTTAACTGTAAAAGTATTTAGTGTTTAAAGATTTAAAGAAATTTTGATTCAATATGCTGAGTTCTTTAATTTTTTCTGAAAACATTCTCGAAAAACACATGCATTTTTATAATGGACGTGTTATTGGGCTTTACTTCATTGTCAAATAGAATTGCGATTCTGAACCATTATTTTAAGTTTAATTCGCGTACACTTCAACGAGTTTTCCTTTTCTGTATACGCCATAATAACTTGTGAATAGATTGTAAAACAATAAATGTTATATGACTTTTTTTTTACAAAACCATAAGACACAGAATGCACACAAAATCACTTATAAGGTCTTTAAGCAATCCACTTATAATGAATTAAATAAAGTGCTGAAACACTAGAGACAAAGTTCTTCGCATGTTCTGGCATACCCAGAAGATTTAGGTATTTTAATCAAGTAAGATAACCTCATTCTTGGCTAAGTGCAAAAGCGATAGTGCACAACTTTAGAGGTATTTTGCAGTAACGTCTTTGCTT
>LQNK01001100.1:526546-553694 GCA_001586405.1 Phoebis sennae | reverse complement strand
GTGCTGAAACACTAGAGACAAAGTTCTTCGCATGTTCTGGCATACCCAGAAGATTTAGGTATTTTAATCAAGTAAGATAACCTCATTCTTGGCTAAGTGCAAAAGCGATAGTGCACAACTTTAGAGGTATTTTGCAGTAACGTCTTTGCTTTCAATTTTCATCTAGTTTCATAGTGCAGCGTTAACCTAGATAGATCGTAAAGGCGATCGTTGACTAAGCCTTATGTTGAAATTGAATATAAACCTCTTTATGGATATTATTATATCAATTTCCGCTTCTGAATAAGATGCACGTTTTGAACCAAATACCTAAAGAAAGAAGGAATTATGAGAACGATTCATTTTTTTTATGAAGTCCGTGTTCTTGCCATATTTATAATTTATGTAATTATCACACTTGTTTTATTTAATCCATTTTGCTTTACATATTCAAAACATCGCAATTTTTTTACGTAAAATTATCAATTGATAAGCAATTGTCACGTTTAGTCTTATCATGAAAGGTTTAAAATAAAAACAAACCACACAATTTCAATTGAAGTTTACGATCACCTTAACCTAGACAAATCTTCGGTCCAGCTCCATTCAATAAAGAGGAACAGAGATAGCGATAGCCATCATCGAGAGCAGCCAATGTTAGAGCAATTTTGATCAATTGAAGAATTATTGCTACATCATATATCCTAATCCGAAGTCTGAGTCTGCTTGCTGCTTCTAAAATATTTTCAAACTGGTGAACTTTATATGGTTATCTATGTGACTAGATTTAAATGCTACGAAGTTTATAAAATGATTTTTGTTTGATTTTAAGACCTTAGATTACTTTAGCATTATCTTTTAGAAACAAAAAAACTGCACATTTTTTTATTCATTATTAATATTTTTACACAATACAGATACGTGCAATTCGAACATCAAAATGATTAACTTAATAATCGGTTACACTAGTCCTAGACTCAGTTTAACCTTAATTGTAATTCAATGTCTAATATTCTCGAACAAACCTTTTATTTGATAAACCTAACCCTTCAACGTATGAATAACAAATCTCGATCAAATTTTCCAACCACACGGAATACCAGTGTTGAAGCACCTGGTAATCATAGCGATTATTATTCTCAGACGTCCCAACCCAATCTCGGCTCCAAACAATCTGAATCTTAGGATTGCGTCTCCATCACGTATTCAAATTCTCATCTCTTATCTTCAAAGCTTGGCCCCTGGGAGCTTATGAATTCATACTAGGATATCTTGAACACAAAGTAGGCTCTGTTAAGACGGTAATGAGGTTTTTTATACAAATCTCTTAGATTTTTATGTTGTTTTTGACTTGTCAAACGGTTGACGATATAATTACTTTAGTTTACATTCTTTAACTCGTCTTACAAATAATAAAGCTAAATTATATGATTAATATTTTAACTAGAGGCGAACAAGAAAGAAAGCAAGTTAAAGGCTGATTTAAATCGTTTGTTTATTTCTGATTCTGAAGTATAAGTGATATGAAATTTCTTTTTAATATTTAACGTTACAGTTGACAAAATGTCGATTTTTTATAAAATCGGAATCTTTGTGATACCTGTCACCTATGATATGAAGTATATCCAAAAATTAATATTGCACAAGCTATCATAGTAACGAACACAGAAATAAATATAACGGGCACAACCAGGCTTTTCGCTAAAGCAGCGATCTCTACCAGACAACCAGGTGGGTAAGAAAAAAATAAAAAAGGAAGAGAAATTATTCAATAATGCATATATACACATACATACATACATAAATAGATAGACTATTTAAGTGCATAATAGTTAACAGTTAATGTGTGTTCATCCCTCAGTAGTAAGTTTCATACGCTTATAATCACCCAGGAGAGGTATTAGTTGTCACGTGACGGGTACAGATGAGGCATCTCATGCAGGAATTAACTTCTGAAATTAGTAGCAGGCGCTTTATCGTGTGGTATCTAACGCTGTTAATTAAACTGTGATATTTAATATTTTTTCAAATTTATTTTATATATTATTGTATGTAAGTATGTTTTTGTTGTATTTTATGTGTAAGCTATTTATTTATTTCTTGTCAGTGTTGTGCACGTACTTCCCCAGTAAATATTTATGTTGTCTTTCTCTCTAACCGCGGGTGGCCATGAAGAGATCGCTTCATAGCGATAAGGCCGCAATTTTCATACGTAGTATAAGTACTATATGAAAGTTTTTCTTTTTAGTATTTTTGTGTGCATATAATAAAATAATTTTATTCATTAAACATTGTCCCTAAATAGTAAATTTCATATGCATAAAAATTGGCGTACGAAACTTTCTTTCGAAATTCACAAGACAGGTAAACAGCATGTCTGATTGCTTAAATAAATATTATCATCTAATGAATAAAATATTCTTACATTTAGCTGGTTATTTTTCAAGATGCTTGTCTTAAATGTAAGATATAGCCTCTTCTAAAGATGTAAAAGTATTCCTTAAAATATAACTAAAATAAACCTTTTGAGGTAAATGAATTCAAGCATTCTATAAGTCATTCTCAAGCATCTTGATCAGTAAATGGACGTCAAAAACGGTTGAGACTTTTAAAAGATTTTATCTTTACTTCCACCGGCCGTTTTAAAAGGAAAGTATTTTGTAGGGATTAACCCTTTTAAGGTGCGCCTTAACATTATGAGGTGAGAGAAAAAGTCCCCGTCTCGGCAATTTTTTTTCTTAACGTAGTCGTAACATAAACAATGATGTCAAATTCCCACGAATTAAGGGACCTTTCGTCGGAGTATTTTGGAGTAAAAAGAGTTTGCGAAGCCGACTTTTCTTGATTATTCAATAAAACGGGGGCTAAAGTTGTGGCAATAAAGAGGACTGATGATTGTGCGGTCGAAATTCAACGATAATTGATATAATTTTTGTTATAATCATAAACGTATATTGTTCGTTTTTTGACCGTTTTTAAATATTTTTCCTATAACTTTTATGACTGTTATAACTCCATTGTATTGACAAATCTTTCTGAGCTTTTACTGAGATTACCACTTCCTATTAGTTAGATAGTTAGTTTTTAAAACGACAGAAAAAGTCTTCGTAAAAGAGTTTACGACATGCAATATTCATTTAACAAATAGTCGAGTAACTTTATGACAAATTCAATAAATAAAAACAACCATAAAAAATATAAAACAGTTTTCACTCTCATATTAAAGCATTATCATAAAGATATGGCCGTCCAGAATCGTTTTTCAGATATTAATTCGTAACAATCGTAAAAGTTATGTTCATGGGGCTTTAAAAAGTTATTGGCCCTTTGGGAAAATATACTTTCCATGGAATTTGTACGCTGTATCCACCAAACTTTTGAATAGAATCAATAAAAATAACAATTTCGTTCTGTATTTCTTATTACTTCGAACGAAACGACGTTTCCCAAATTGAAGTTTAGTTTTATGTTAGTTTTAGTTTATTGCACATTTTAGCTTCCTTTACGGATGTATGAGCATAATATATTCCAGGTAAAGATTGGTTATGTTGTCAAATAAAATAGTCTAGACTAGCTAACTTTCAATTTATTTCTACAAGCAAGATGGTGATTTCTCAACCTACGTAATATATAGAACAATTTTTATTTCATCGTAGCGGTTATAATGTAGTCATTAATATTTGCGTGAATATAGCAACTAATTACATCCAAAAAATGTAAATTAGTAACGTCACCAAAGGCGAGTTGGCGGTTTAATTATAAACAATAACAGCAATTAGATGAGATTTATAGCACAGCAAAACTATGGAACAATGATACTTTTATGGGAACTTTAGGTTTATACTTATCGCAAAAAACTTCATTTTTAGCTTGACAAAGTTCTCTAGAAAAACGCATTAACAGAATCTTCTAGTAACACACTAAGCAGAAATTTAACATTGACAAACGTTTGCGATATTCCTACCTAATCCTATAAAATGCCATCTGCTTATACAATCGATCCTCGATCAAAACATCGGCTCGGATCGCTTTGTCTTCGTTTTTTAACCTAATTCACCAACTCGAGACAATAACGCTGGGCTGATGATCTCGTAATGATCATTGGCTATCCCGCTTCTGTACATTGTAATTTAGTTAGAAATCATTTGAATTATTCATATTACGAGGCGTAAAAACTTTCGAGGGAAAACCCGTTCTCATTTGTTTATTATGCGTGATTACACTGTTTAATATCGATGTTTATGAATACTTTCGTTAGATGTTTGGGCATCGAAGTTCTAGAATGTTCGGCTTTTATTTACGTCTGGAATGTAATATGTGTATTGAGTAATTTCTGAGCCTTTTTTGTCATATTTTATTTGAAGCTTTTTATTTTTATTGTTCATATAAAATCACAATGTAGAATCGATGCATGTATTTGAAAAGATGGCCGTTCAATCAAGAAAATTGTGTTGCTCAGTTTTTCACAAAATTAGGTATAATTTTCTTTTTTATATATAGTTCGAATATTTATAGAAAAAAAAATATATTTATGTTATGTCTTAAATTCAAATACAATAAAAATTAATACTACTAATATTATGAAACAAAAAAGTTTGTTTAAAATGCGCGTTTCTTCCAAACTAGTGGAAGGATTTGAAAAATTATTTGTGATTATAATATGCTAGTGCATTAGAAAAGTTTTGGACTAACCATCATTAGACTATTACGAGACTTAAACCGCAGCGCCCTGGAGCGCAGCTAGTAACTAATAAAGGACAAAATATTAAATGCATATAAGGTATACTAAAGCTATAAGAACTCTGGTTTACACCAGTATAAGTCAATACATAATATATTATGTATTGTCAGTCAGCCATATATTTGGGTCCCGCAATCTCACATCCCCACATTTTATTTCATAGTTTCAGGGGAAAATAAACTTGATTCCGATATGACAAATGTCAGTCTGACCTCATAACTCATTCGAATTATCTGCGTAACAGGAAAACTACTTTATGTTGACACATTGTGGCAATATGTTATTTAATATTACCGAAGTTGACATTTCGTGCGGAACCCGCGTTTACGATTCTGACCGATTTCTGTTAAAACGATATGATTGATGTGCGACGTCCGGCTTTTAGATTTGTATTTTTAAAATCATATTTCACCATTTGAAAGACAAGCTAGTGTCCACGAATGTCACACCACAAAAGCAAAACAAACAACGTGCACCTAAGCTAAAAATATAATGCTAAACTAACACAAACAAAACATAAACGTTTTGAATAATTTACACTAACACAAAAGTCATTAAATTAATTTCAATTTTAGTTCAAAATAATCTACCTCATTATAAAGAGAGTGAATTGTTTTAACTGTGTAAATTGTAATACATTTATGCCAAAAGAAAAGTTAAATGACTTCCAATTTCAAAAAGAATGTCTGCATATTTCACCATTTTAATCCAGCTCTATTCCACTTAATTTTCAAACAAGCTATTTAAATCACCTTCGTGCAAAACCGACGTAACCATCAAAAATTCGAAATATTCCCAAACCGCTTCAAATTATTAAGATTTTATGCAGTTCAGGGATGCTCGCGTGTTGCCTGGTATTTTTATAGTGTTTATTATTATTGTATTAATGTTATTCTGTCTTAAGGCGACCAACAAACAATGTTAATCGCGTGACGGTATGCTTTAACCCATAATATTGCGATCATGTATAATTTCGATCAATAGTTGGTGATTTACGAAAACATATTCGTAAAGCCCTAAGGGCAATATACGAAGTGTTCTTTTTTATTTTTATACATTTATTTAGCGGTTGTTTTTGTTTTGAATAAATCTGTGTATCGTTTTGTTCTTACTAGAAAACTAACTCGGGTTTGAAAGTTAAGGCACATACCTTTCAAGCCCGGGTTTTTTAAGCTGAGTTTTGTAAGCTTTAAGTATTTAGCTTATAATTTATTAAATTTAGATATACAACATAAGATTTTTAGCGACATAATGCAGCCTCTTTACAAATTATAGTAAACGATAGAAACCACTCCATACTCTAAAGTGTTTCATTCATAAAAATTTCAATGACTTCACATTTTGAACCCGTATCTAAGAAGCCAATTGTTGATTTTATTACACCGTCACAATATCACTCTAAACCATCCACGCTAATCGATTAATCTGTCAATGACCGGAACTGCAAAAAAGAACACAATAAAATCTTTAGAACCGCAAACGCAACGTCCTATTCAGTACAGCCATTGAGTATTTCGTACGAAAAAGTTTCAAATCGTAAAAACATGGGACAATGAAAGATCAATCATTCAGAGCGCAGTTCGACGTGAAAAATAATATCACCAGTCTGACCCACTTCGCAAGATTTGCATTCAGGCGGTGCTCCGAGGCAATTTATCATACTTCACATGCCAGCAAAAAATATCTGTATAGGTACCACGGCCTTACAAATAGTTGACGTCATGATAGGATACTTTTAAACTCGCGCGCGTAAATTTTGTTCTTAGCTTTTTCTTGTAGGAAATTTAGTTTGTACTGGATTTTAAATAAACTCATAATATGTTTTTCTATTCATCGTCGTTGGAAGAGCCTTATTTTGTGATTTAATAAATACTTCTAAGGTATAAACCGTTAGTCTCACAATCTACTGATCTGATTGGAAAAAATCTAGAACTTTTCTCTATACTCAATACTAATATTATAAAAATGGAAAGATTTGTTTGTTTGTATTGAATAGGATCCGAAACTTCAGAACCGATTTGGATGTAATTTTGTACAGAGATTTTTGAAACCCCAGGACTGACAGAGCATAGTTTTTATCCCGAAATATTACGAGAACGGGATATATACGCTGGTGAAACAGCGGAGGTCAGATAGTTTTAGATAAACTATTAACCGTGGAAGGCTATATAATATTATGTTACAGGAGCAAAACCGTAAAGGCAAGGCAGTTATATTTTAGGCAACGCGAAGCCAAATAAAGTCAGAATAGTCGAGTACTTTAATTGTGGAAATCAATTGAATACTTGTAATGGTAAATACAATAACAATTATTTTATTATTAATTATTTAAATTCTCTAGACCTTAATATTAAATGCTTACCTTGTATTTAAAATTATTCAAGCAACGTATGATATTAATTAATAATAAGCACAAAACCACGACCAGTACAAGTCTTTATTAATGTTTTAATTTCTGCATTACACATACCTTCTTTTTTCACAGCATACAAGGATCCTTCGATAAATTATGTTCTGTAGCTCTTTTACAAAAGCTTAATAGAGTAATTAATTTTAATTTCGACACGAATTATCGCCTGAATATCGCTATACTGGTTTTTATAAGCCTGTTATTAATAAATTATTTTGAACAGAACATTGCGCTTGTATTGGCTACTTAAAGGTTTCGTGTTTTTATTTTTTATTTTATAGTGTACCCCGCGGTTTCACTCGGATATATGGCCCATTCCCGTGAGGTTTCCGGGATTAAAAGTATCATCTGTCCTTCTACTGGTCCTAAACTACCGCCCTACGTATTTTGTGCCATTGGTCATTTTGTATATATGGTTCAACAGGGTACTAATTCACAAATCCGATTCGCGTCGGAACGAAGATGGTTCCGCCGAAATTTTTATGAATCTTATTCCGATTTAGATACTATCCGATAGGATTCGCATTTGTGAATATGGGGCAAGATCTCAAGTTATAAGTGTTTTAACAAACCCGTCTTTGTTCTATACATATAAATATGTATTGTTAATTTCTTCTACGTTTGGCTCGAAACATAATTTCTTGATTTGTAATTTCTTTCGAAAGTTTTCGCATTAAATTCTTTCAGTAGTTGTGATTAGCACATAAACAATCAAACATCCAAACTTTCAAACCTCAAATATTAGCAGTCTATTTTTTTTTAAATTAAACGAAATTCTTAAACTTAACTGTTCTCAGTTAAGTTTAATCTTACAACAACCATACTTCATTCCCAATTATTATCAATGCTAATGATATAAATGAGAAGCATGGCAAATACAATGATATATTTATTTTCAATCAAACCTCAAATACAGTTAATACCATAATTCTATCAAATTATCCGGTCATTATCGCATTATGCAAATCAAGTGACTCCATTTGATTTGAATTCGTCATTGATGTCAAATCACTAGCGATTTGCATATCCCAAATTAATTGTTCTACATCAAATATTTTATCCACTCATCAGATTAGACTTAATGAAATCCGTAATATCAATGCTAATTTTGATAAATGAATATAGTGCGTAAAGGTTAATTTTTTACTAAATCCTAATCTATGATTCATCTAACACCGATCTCTCATTGACAATTTTCTGAGAAAGCCTTGTCAATTAGCGATCCTTCTATTGAAAGATGGATTCCTAGATTAATTTAGGAGGCGTTTTTTTAAATTAGCATTGGCTACTACTCTGAAGAAAGAAATAAAAAATGATCACTGATTTGGATTACCATCTAGGGTTATAACATTTTTGCCTTTAAATCATATCTCCCATATCAAACATTATTTGGAATTAAATGAAAACATAAATTTCTATAATACAACAGCGGGCTCTAGAAAACAAAGCATGCCTGTATTAATGTCCAAAATTAAATTCCATCAGAAAATGAATTATGGTCGCAAAAAATAATTTTGGCAACAAAATCTAAAAGCCCAGTTGAAATATTTGGACTGCAGATCAAGATAAGCTATCTGCAGATACGACGAAAGCATGCCTCTGATCCCATCAGAAAACAAATAAATTATTCAGAAGCATGTCCTAATTAATAACGCATCCATTAAAATTGTATCGATGGATTAGATTCTTCATTCGACAGAACAAAGCTACAGCTCAATTTTCATAAATCATATTTCTTATACCATTGTTCATTAGATTACATCTTGAATACCAAAACAGAATTTTATAATTGAAGAATTTGTCTCGGGCCGATACGAAATGACTGCATCCCTTGAGGCTAAATTTAATGAAGGACCGAAATGCTTGATTTGAGCTTTATTGCGATAAAAAATATACGATTCAAGAAATTTTTAATCTATGACTCGACGATGTTACTGTTTTAAGCTAGCTTTGTGTCTTTCGTAGCTTGCGTTTTTTATGTATGTAATATTACACATTATTTCATAAAGAAACTATTAGATGTAAAACTAGCTTCTACCCGTGGATTCGCTCGCGTTAAATTCGGATAAAAGTATCCTAATGCATAATCCAATGGATAGCCTATCTATGTACGAAATTCTATTAAAAACAGCGTGATGAACACAGAAACATCCAAACATCCAAATTCCACGATTATAATATTAATAGTTTAGTTATTAGGATGTAAATAAGTTATGGCTTTTCTCTACTCTTATATTTTATACAAATTTATTTTACTGTTAAATTTTGTATCATGTAACAAATATTCAATTACGTCTATCAAATTATATCTAGCTTCAGTTATCTCTATTCACTTACTAAATTTAAGTTCTATTACTTGCTAAATTGTATTCCAAGAGAAAGCTATCAAACTGAAATCCCACATACAAAATTGCAAATTTAAATGCCTCCACTAACGTGCTCATTAAAAATACGATTATAAAATCATTTCCCATAGATTACCAATGTTGAAGTTCATTTCTCCTTTCATCTGATAGTGTGTGAGATATTAGTCACGATTTGACCTACATATGTCGAGCTCTGCAATCTCGTCTATAATTACCAGCATTATCCTTATTTTTATACAGAATCCACGTGGAAATATTTTAATGCACGTTGCATTCTGATAGCGCGTTTCTTTGACCTGATTATAACAATGGCCTTTGAAAACAAAGCTCACTATTATAAACCACTATTAAGGGTATGTTTACTGTTTTGCTTGTTCAATATTTATGATTAGATTCGCGTTTTATTTTATACTTCATTTCTCATTTAAATCTTTGAACAAAGTCTAGTTTTAATGATAGTTTTCATTGTCTGTACTCATTTTATAAAAAGTAAAGATTTGTTTGTTTGTTTTTATTGAATAGGCTACGTAACTAGAGGACCGATTTGGATATAATTTTGTACATAGACTCTTTGAAACCCCAGAATTGACATAGGCAGTTTTTATCCCAAAAATCCTGTAGAGTTTTTACCCGCAGCAAACGGACAATAAATGCGGGTGAAGCTCAGCTAGTT
This sequence comes from Phoebis sennae, assembly GCA_001586405.1. NCBI lineage: Eukaryota > Metazoa > Arthropoda > Insecta > Lepidoptera > Pieridae > Phoebis > Phoebis sennae. The sequence goes on along the minus strand of LQNK01001100.1, from coordinate 543,525 downwards.
TTTTAATTAATCAGTTTCATGTTATCGTAAGAAAAAAATAATTATAAATCGGTGCCTAAAAAACCTTGTATGTACTATTTTATAAATTATATTTTATTAAAATCAATGCTACAATATACTCAACACAAAGTCTTTTATATAAAAACAATGTCTTCAAAACAACAGCTAAGTTTAAAGTAATAAAATTAGTTTTATATGCGAATTCATATCTTTCCGAAATTTAGCCCAGGAATTATAACTCGTAATATTTAGATGACAAGGATAAACTTTATCAAGAATCCTTCAGACGTCATTTGGCTTGTCGTATTAACCTTGATTAACCCCATTATCTCACACGGAGATCACTTGCGTAATAATTTAGATGAAATGTTAACTAGATGCACAATAATACTAACTTTTATGAATGTCCCGTGTAAAGAACCTAGTCCATTTAAACTTTGAAGAAGTTACATTAATTTTGATGTTTGTTAATAAAACAAGTTTATTAAAATCATATACTGAATGACTTATTTGTAATAGCAAATGACTATAAAAGTTTTATTATGGTTTAATGGTGTAAAAGGTACCTACAGTATTAATAATTTTAAGTAGAGGGAATTAAATTTAAATTAGGCAACCAGACGGCAAAGAGATGAATGATGGAGGTGCCTATGCTCAACAGTGGGTGACTATGTGCTGAAGAATAATAGTACTAGTAGTAGTAGAGGAAGTTTAGAATAAGGTCACGAAAAGGAAAATATGGTCATGGGTTAAAGGTCAGCAAACTACAGCCATTAAACTCATTTCTTTGAATGTTCATAGCTATCATAAGAGTACATCCACGTTATATTTACAAAGAAAAGTAAAACCACCTCTGCAAAGCGGGGGCGAATCATAAGTCCTTTTTAAATATTACATTGAAGCAGAACCTGTGAGATAGGATGAAGTACTGTGATTTCATATTTCTAAGAAATACCTTTCATTTGCTTCACACAAACAGTATATCACTGAGCCAGAGTAAAACCTCCTTAAGCCTCAATTATCTAGACACAGCCTCAAGTTGACTTCGTGCCACGGTTATTTAATAATGATAGGAGTAACGAGATACGTGATAATATGATACTCGTTTTTAACTTTAAATTATATTAAGTTTATTTGATTTTTGTAAGTTCTTAAGTAGATGTATGAATCTTACATCATTTATTTTATAATTAACTTCAAAAGTTGATAATTCCATTGTAAGATTTCACACGTTTAAACTTAAAAATAATACGAAATACAAATATTATATTATATTTTTTTTTAAGGAAACGATCTTAGGTAATACTGACAGTATCATAAATTTTCTATACATTTAATTAATTTTTAAAGAGTTGCATATTAAACCTATTTTATAAAAGATTTCATCAACGATATTTTAGATTATAATAATTATAGGATTTATACAAATTACATGTTAATTATAAATTTCAATCTATTTGAAGGTAGTCTATGAAATTTGATGGTAAATTGGTAACAGTAAACTGAAGACGTTCAACTGTATTCGACGTACGGTAGCCTAAGTTGAGCTTGAGAAATTAACACTATTATGGGAACATATTAAATTATAGTCTGTACCTAGTTTGGTTAGTTGCCAAAATTATGTAGAACTTGAGTGGTTGATAGTACCCTTAGAAATTTCTGTTGTTATTGAATATTTGTGTATGAAAACATTAAATGGCTTTTTTATTTTAATATTTATTTTATAGATAAAGATTTTAACAGGGTCAACCCAAGTATTGAAGCCATCATTTATTCGTAGAAAAAAAAAATGAGAGCTTGTTGTAGATGCCTCTCCTATTATACCACGACATGGAACTGAAGACTTAGCTCGTGAGTAACGTACATATAGGTAAGATGATAAAAAAATAATCATTTAAAATTGCCTTCGGAATGTTACATAATTCTAGAAATTAACTAAACGTGTCCATTTAATAGGACTGCGATAATATTATACCTACCTTTATATAACGACTTATTCGTAATAACATTTTTTGTGGTTATCATCATAACAGTAATAATAGAAGAACGCTTCCTTCTTTACAATTGTTAATTTCATAATTATAAATAATTTTATTTTTATTACAAGAACAAGTACACTCATTCTTAAAGTATCAACATTTAAACACATAAAAATTCTAGACCAGTTTGACAAACAATTCATTTGAAACACAAAGTAATTGATTTTGAATACAATTGTCGATTTTTGAATACAACATTATGTAAACGAGTTCGTATTGTTACAATTTTTATTATATGCAAAATGTTTATTTTTAACTAAAGAATGTCAATGTCAAATGTAATAATCAGACATGGTCTATAGCAAATAGTTTTTATAGTTATAATTATTATTTTTATTATTTAACAAAATTACGTCAATGAATAGCTTATAGATTCGTAGATATAATAATCCTTCTATGTTTTTTTTTTTCGAAAATCATGACTTTTCTTTTCACTATACCATCATTTGTAAGGCAACAATAATATATACCTTATAATGGTAATAACCGTTTGTTACTTTTAATTAAGAGCAAACTAGGTAGTTATTCTTTCTTTTTGTCTAAAAAAATATACTTTCCGTAAAATAATGATAATTAAAAAAAAGTTCGCTCTCTATGTATCAAAAATAAATAATCATTCCTACTACCAAATAAAGATCTACAAAATCACATTCAAATATACGCAAATATCTAATGTCCAAGTAAATTTTCTCGCCTACTAAGTCCGCATTGAGTTCAAAAGCTCTACTTAGCTTATTAACAAGCGTGCTTAACGATGCTCGCGTTGTCTCAACAGGATTATTGCGAATAAATATCTTTTAATTCCTTACGACCAAGACTATGGTCTAGCTAGACGAGCAAGTTACAAGCGTTAGCGTTATTATGCTTCGCTTAATATTATGCATAGCTGCGCCCCAGGGCTTCGCTCTTGTGGAAATATCGGGATGATATATAGCCTATATAGCCTTCCTCGATAAATGGACTATCTAACACTAAAACAATTTTTCAAATCGAAACAGTAGTTCCTGAGATTAGGGCGTTCAAACAAACAAATTCTTCACCTTACAATATTAGTATAGATAAGTAAGGTCACAATTATATATTGTTAAGGTCCTTCATCAGGATGAGGGGAACATTATTTTAGGCGGTCACATCCCATCTTGTGTCGTATCAGTAAGGATCTCCGAAATGGTCCAAAACAGTCAGCCTATACCGAATAGTGACTATAGACCGTGATATTGAAAATTATTCGTAGCTCAATTATAAAGGCACAATTAATTAGTCAGCGTGAAGCAGTATTGCACCTACTGCGGTGAGCGGTGGTCCGGAGGACTGTATTCCCACCCCCTCTTTATCCATTCTATTCTACAACTCTAACAATTTCCCATCATTAATCCTCTCCATTTCCTTCAAGCTATCAAGGCACTTGCGATACTTTAATTTCGCAGATGTATATGGGCTGTCATTCACTTAACATCAAGTGAACCGCATGCTTCTCTTGCCTGCTCTTACATAAAAAAAGCGTTAAATACTACAAAAACCCGCTTATTTGCTCGCTCTGAATCTTATTATAGTGACACAGTCGAGCACGTGTCCCCTCCATAAGTTAACCAATTGTTTTATTGTTAGCTGTCCGCCGCTGTTAGTATTAATGCCTACTTTATGATCTGCTACGTTGACGCAACTGTATATCGTAAAGTATCAATTTTGTTCTATTAATTAAAGTTAACATGTATAGTGTGGAATTAATATATATATATGAATTAGCAAATCAAAAGGTTAACACTTTTTTTGCGACTATCTCTTTTTAATCCTTTTACTATGTGTGTTTTTTAATTGAAAATCCTTAATCAAAAGCCTGGATATATCTTGTTCTAGTATAAAAAAGTTAACTCAATAATATTGAAACCTTATTTAACTATTTTAACAAGCTTTCTCTTGTTCTGTTTTGTTTTGCTCAATCAAAAATATTTTAATACATTTAGATTAAATAGAATAAAAATATAATCGTTCGTAGAATAAAATATAATCGTTCTTAATAATGTAAATAGATAATCCCTCTTAATTTGAATGGCCGTTCAAATAAACCTCACCATTGAGGGTACAAAAACCAACAAATAAATTCACTATCGACTAAATAAAACACTGTCCAATACTAGCAAGCTGAAAATCACCAGACACCTTTTAACACAAAACATCAAAGTCCAGGGTAATAGCTCCACGCAACAAATTAATATACAAAACTTGAGCACGGTTAAAAATAACCGAATCAAAGGGGCTGTAACTGAACGAGATCAGTCTATTTATGTTAATGTCACGGGCGTGAGGAAGCGTTTAAATCCACTCATTAATTATTGTCATGGCAACGACAAAATAGATAATGCGTTCATCATTTGTTACTCTAAGAATGGGTCAAAGGTAGGAATAACCGGACCAAATTATAGGGCTGGAATCCTTCAAGGACCGTAAGGCATTCGGTCCCAAATGATGACGCTCACGCTCGTAAAAGACGCATGGCATTAAAAATCATTTTGTCAACTTTTCTAATTTATGAGCCCCTTTCCGAGATGAAGGATAGCAGCTATTTACAGATTTTAACGAGCGTAGAGATTATGCTAGTGTTTATACATCCGGTCCAACTAAATTGTCGATCGGCATTGCTTTTGTTCTTATTAACACCTATTTTCAGCACGACAGTACCATGAACGAGAACTTCTTTAATAATCTCAAATACGCGACGCGAAAATAATTGAAGCTATTTCTGTATTAATTTACAAACAATGTGTCTCACATGATAAATTCACAAAACATATTTGTTTAAGCGTCGCATAAATTAATTAACTTTCAATATTCATGAGCAACGCGAAATGTCGTCGATAAAACTCGAATTATCATTCAGGCATTCGATGATAGATAGCCATTTAATAAAGATGGCTCGTTAAATGAATAAAGCGGGTACAGTCGATGCAAAAAACACATTAGCCCAATATCGAGCAGTGATTAAACGTGTAGAGAAGAACAAAAAGTCGAACTCACTAACCGACTCGGTAAGATTGCTATAAATCTTTCGGAATCCTACAATCGCGTACAGTCGTTTGGACAAGTGTTATAATTAAGCGAGTGAGACAAAGTGCATTGTTGAAACGATTATGGGTTTTGGTTAAATATGGAATAAACGTTGGTGATGTCATCCATATTTTATATGGAAAAAGGGATGCCTAGAATTGTTCGTGATATATTTAGAGTTAGTAAACTAATCAATTTTTCGATTGTTTTCTAGAGTATATAAGTTCTAATTTTTATCGTATCTTTGGAATTACATAATTATGTTAATAAAATGCTTGTGGTAAAGTTACTGTGGTTATATCAAATATTTCTTACAAACGTTTTTTCGTACATGTACCGCAATTCTATATAGATCAGTAACACATGGGCTGTTGAAGAACTAAGCATGGAATAATACCCGTACCCCGACATATGTCGTTTTTGTATGCGCTACTAATTAACTTCCACTACCATACATCGAAGTGTTAATTGAGGCTTCATAGCGATTTGTGAAGGCAATCCGAGAAATGGATTTCGAAATTAGTTACACGTCACGTTTGAAATGAGTTTGCACATGTGGACTCTTTTAGGAACTAGGTTAGTGGTTGTTATATCTGTTTCTCTTTTAATTGTAGTGTTGTTGGTAACGCTACATAAATAATTTATACGCCAAATATATATACACCATATATATAATATATAACATCTTTATTCGTGTCTTGTCGGTTACCTTTTAAAAGCCTTTTTTTAAATAAAATTTAATATATATTTAGTATTTTATATTTGTTTAACGTGAGTAATTTCTATATTGCATAAAAATACTTTTTGAAGGATTTTTAATTAACCTACTTATTACACATTATTACCTGACTGTTTCCAACTCTTTACAGCGAGCGTGGTCACGGGTCACTGAGATGACAGTAGTCTTCATGAGTGTTTTAAAAATTGTATGCTATCTACCTCCACTTATTTCCACGAAGATGGTATTTGGAAAATTGTCTCAAATGGTATTTAGAATTTGACTTACAGCGTCCTCTAGACAATCGAGTTCGAGGAAACAAGACTTACATTGATATAAGTTATTTTTAAACTATATTCATCAAATACTTATTTGTTCGAAATCGTGTTTATTATTATGTTAAAACCAAAATTTCACCAACAATAGAACAAAATATGCATATACTCGTCCTATTCATCGAAGACAGTATTGAATAAATTATATCCTCCCTAAGTGGTCACTGCACAATCACATAATAGATGACATACCTCTTTGTGAATGCCATAGAATTGTTATTCATAAGCTTTGAGCTTTAAGGTCATAGCTCATTGTAACAACCCTGCATTCGGTCAGTAACAGCTTGCGCGGCTTGTATTCTTTATAAGAATTTGTGTATCTTACCATCTTGATGACTCGATTGGATCGGTGGATAGAAAATTATTATGTGCTGAACATCGTAATTGTCTACTGTTTGGATATTTATCTATAGTATGTAAAACAAAAGTATGTTTTGTTGTGTTTGGGGCTAGATAGCGTTGTGTTAAATGTCCGCGAATATTGATTTATTTATTCATCGTGTTAACGGGTAGCCTCATTCGGTGACGTCAATAATTCGAAGTTGTGCGGTTGATGTAATGTGCGGCGACCTTAAAGCTTAGGATTATAAGAAGCAATCTGTAGTATGAGAGAACATAGAGATGTGTCATCTATTATGTAATTGTACAGTTACCACTTGTTGAGTTGTATAATTTTCACTGAAAAGGTTCATATAAATGCGAAATAATACGAGTCTCTTTCAAACATGCATCCTTTTAATTTGCTTTAAGATTCTTTTATTTATATTTTCTTTAGTATATCTTCATACTATACCTTCTTGGTCTTTATACACAGTATCTCATAATGAATGAGTGTTACTGGATAGCTGAGCTATTATTCTTAAAAAAAGTATATCATGCCTTTTTGAAATAATATCGTTTGTGCTAGTTATCATACTCCCAGATATTCTTCACTCATTATTCATTTGACACTTTATTACACTTGTGTGAATGAAAATGATTCATCTAGTTGTTCTTGGGTTTTAGAAGTAACATTTTTCTAAGTGAGCAATATATAAGACACATAATAGATGACTTGACACAACTAATCGTTATTTACGCGGCTTTGAACTTCAAAGACTACATTATTGCAAGCGACAGATGTCGTACATTATTCTAAACTAATTCAAGCTTGTTAAACAATATCCTTAACTGAAGTATACTCATTTACTAAAATGTTACTGATAATATTATTTATTTCTAATATTTTATACTAGCAGCGTTCTGATCCCGTGGTATCCTGAACCCTTACCTATATGTATACCATGTTTCATCATAATCGGTTTAGTAGTTTTTGCATGAAAGAGCAACAAACACATAAACATAACATATTCACAAATTTTCGAATTTAGAAAATTAGTAGGTATATTTACTAATTCATTGATTCCATTGTCGTTATGAAGTGATCCCAAAATATTATATTAATTAATATTTTTATAAGAATGTTTTTCTAATAATTTTTTTTGACACTTAGTATGTTTTAACTTTAATTTAAATAAAAATGTAACACTTTACATAATAGCTTATTAGATCCTAATTATAGTAATGTTTAACGAAATAACAGCACTCAATATTTCAAAGTATATTTTATTAATAACAATTTATCTAATTAAAAATCTCTCAAGACGTTCATTCTAGCTATTTAATTTTTCGTTCTAATAAATTTAGTTTTTACGCAAGATTCGAGCGGCGGTATTCAAAGCATACAAAGACCTCAAAAACATATCAAATATTCAGTGCACTGCCATCTCAAGACTTTCATACGCTTAGATTTTATTGCCGACGTCATCGCGTCCATGATTTATGAATTCGCATACCACGACAAACGGCCGAGTCCCTTTACTTTTTGTGAAGCGCGGTAACTCTATGCATTTAACGCTTATTAAACTGTAAAATTACAGTCTTTGACAGATGCGCCGAACAGAACCCAGGCGGTGTCAAGATGGTCCTTTGTAGTAGCGAAATCCACTTACCTCACAAAGACTACAAAAGTATCTTTGGCAAATTGTAAAATATACACGTAATTATGCTATTGAAGTGTGTCGGAGCATGAAGGTTTCGAACCTTGGGCTCTTGAGGCTTAGGAAAACATTGAATGGTATTCCGTGTTATGATATGTGTAGCACGCTTCGATTTTTTACGTGTAATGTTGTGATACTTTGTTTTAAATTTCATGTCGTTAAGCAATGCACGTGCGAAGTAATTATAGTAAATCACTATCGGTGGAGTTTTTAATTAATTTTGATTTAGATAGGCAAAGCTTTTTGTACCGATTTTTGAAAAGCAAATTTTGTAGAGATCGTTTTCCTACAGTCACTTATAATGATAAAATGACGACAACCAATTCGTGAAAAGGTAAATCTAGATCAAGAAAACCCATTGTATTTATATTTTACTGATCTCCGTATATTATTAGCGAAAACATAAAAATGTTAAGAAAATTGTTACGGAATTTCTCAAAACATCCCACAATAGTAGCTAACAAAGAAACCGACACAATGTAATCAATTACCAATTTTATAACACACCCATTCTTCACCCCGAGTAGTTAATATTATGAAATATTGCATGGATCGAAGCCATTGAGATTTTTTTATATTCACGCTTTTATTTTTGGATGAATTTATAATTTTTTTTGGACGGCCCCTCTTTTTCAAGTGGCGATTGTTTTGTTCAACCAACACCTGGATGCAAACAAACGTCCTTTCAAAATGGCGACTTTATTTCATTGTACAGCGGGTAATTAAATTTAAATGAAGTTTACAACGCATTCATGACTTTTAAAACAACGTGCTTAATTTATTGTGCGCTTTTGAATACAAAACCCTTTGTGGAACGAGTTACGTACGCTCACCTGCAAAGATTTCAAAAATATCATTTTTATTGAACTTATTTGTAAACATGGATTATATATTTTTTCTACAAGGCTCTTTTAAATCATGTTTAATTTGTTTGGCAATAATGAAATCTATAAATAGAATAAAATAAAATAGAAAATATTTTTATCCATATAAACTTTTTACATACTTTGTAAATTTGGAATAGTTATTTTTTAAGTTATAACCGGTAAAATATAAGTCCAGTGTACCAATAAAAGTCCAGTGTCCCTTATAATTGGAGCATTAGTTATTGGTGAAAAGAATTTAACATCCACCATGGTAAATTCTTTTCGCTACTCAATTATTTGACATTTTTTTTCGTCAACCACCGTTGATCGAGCCCAAAACCTCTTTCTATAAACCCTTTAAAGCTTTCCCAAGCAGACATAAAAAATTTAGTATAACTCAGCATACAATTAATATTCTCACCAAGTAATATATCAGTTGGCATTATTACACTTTGTTATTCCCAAGACGTATGTGAAACATGATCATAAACATTTACTTCATTAAAGCCGAGAATCCAATTTAAAAATATCAACTCTTTTAAAATATCACATCTTAGATAACCGATGTAAATGTATAGCTCGTTTCGGCCTCAATTATTAATTATAATCGGTCTATTTTACATAATTTTCGTATTAAGTATGAGTTAAATTATTACTAGGGCCTTGTTTTAGCGGCATCGTAAATATTCCAGTTATGTTCGAATACTTTCGGTCGATATGTTTTTAATTAAATCGTGGTTCGTTAGACTTTTCTAATCGTTGATTAGAAATATAATTATAATGTTTACTCCTTGATTGGAGGCTATTATGATTTTATATTCGGGAGCTATTTATGTATGAAATATTATTGTATTTTAATTTATGGTAGACTAGCTGTTCCGCCTGGCTCTGTTCCCATAGCTTAATGTTATACACTCTATAGTCTTCATCATCAGACTACTTAATGATAGAACGAAAAATTTAATTAAAAAAACATATGGTGAATATATAATGGACATTCAAGATAAAATAGTATCCAATAGCAAATATTTCTGGTCTTATGTAAAAAGTAAGCGTAAAAGCGATAGTAATATACCCGGTGTAATGTTTTTGCACAATAAATCAACTAATTATGGTCCGACCATAGCCAACTTATTCTGCGATCATTTTTCTTCAGTTTACCATGACAATACAAGCAAATATTCTCGGTCAGCGCACTTATCAAATTTAACGATAGCCAATAATGTTTTAAGCAAAATTACTTTAACCGAAATGGATGTCACAAAAAAACTAAAAGGTTTGGACTCTAAAAAGGTTCAGGTTGTGACGGAGTCCCTTCGATGTTTTACAAAATGTGCGCTCAACGATTGGGTGCACCTCTTTGTTGGATTTATAATACTTGTCTCTATTTAGGAACATTTCCAGATAAATGGAAGCTTGGTCTCATTATCCCTATTTATAAAAAGGGAGATAGAGGAAATGTTCAGAATTACCGACCAATAACAATGCTTTCTGTTGCTTCTAAGGTTTTTGAATCACTGATATATCCGCATATTAGCTGGCATATTAAGCAGCTTATCACAGAACACCAACACGGATTTCTCAAAAACCGCTCGACAACTTCAAACCTTATCAGTTATGTAGAGAATGTTAAAAACGAATTGAACAATAGAACTGAAGTTGATGTGATCTATACGGATTTAAGTAAGGCATTTGATAGGGTTGATCATTGCTTACTAATAAACAAGCTTTCGGGAATGTATGGAATAGGTGGGCCTATATTATCTCTTTTAAAATCATATCTTAGTGAAAGGTATAACATGGTATGCATTGCTGGTTTCAAATCAGTGCAATTTAAACAGGTATCGGGTGTACCGCAAGGCTCCCATTTGGGACCTTTATTATTCTTGCTCTTTATCAATGACATAAAAAATCACATTAAAACTGCCAAGTATGAGATATACGCGGACGATTTAAAATTGTATCATAGCATATCGAAATATCAGGATCAGGATTGTTTGCAAGATGATTTAAACAGAATTTCAACTTGGTGTGATTTGAATGAGATGAGTCTTAATATTGAAAAATGCTTCTTTATAAAATTCTCTAGAAAAAAAAGTTGTTACAATACATCATATAACATAAACGGAACATGTTTACAGAAAGTGAATGATATAAAGGACTTGGGGTTAACTATGGATACAGAAATGAGATTTGTAAATCACATAGAAAGAATAGTTAAAAAAGGTTTCAGTATGCTCGGATTTATTTTTAGAAATACAAAAGAGTTCTATTCTGTTCCGACGATGAAAGTATTATATAATGCACTAGTTCGATCACAGTTGGAGTATAACTCTATTATATGGTGCCCGTTTTACCAAAAATATATAGATCGTCTGGAGGCCGTTCAAAAAAGATTTGTCAAGAAATTACATTTCATCCAGAACGGATACAACAAAAAGTATGCTACTTTCGAGTATGACAAGTGTCTTAATCATTTCAAAATGTTAACCCTGGAAAACAGAAGACTTTACTCACAACTTCCATTCTTTTATAAGCTTGCTAATAACCACGTCGACTGTCCATATATATTATCTTTAATAAAATTTTCGGTTCCACAGTATTCATCGAGGCTTAGTACTTTTTCGCCAATTTATCTAAACATTGCAAACTCTAAATATGGTATGAACACTCCATTGCGTATGATTCTTAAGGCTTTTAACCTAATTTCCAAAGAGAATAATAATATAGATGTTCATCAGGTGTCTTTTTTGTCGAGTGTTTTTAAAATTTTATCAGAATAACAATATATTTTTTTTTTTACTTTCATAATCTATACATATAATTTAACAATGTAAACTTTCTAAAAAAACAATATAGGTTGTAAATAGTTGTTGAGTATGTCCTTCTAGATGACGAATTTAAAATTAGGAAAGTGGTGCATACCTTTAATTTAGATATAATATTGCATTGTATTAACTAAAATAGCTATATATAATTACGGATATTGTATCTAATTGGTAAGCCTCTTCATAAAATAAAATAAAATCAGACAAGTTCTCAGCTTGCCTCATACACCTTCCCAAAAATAAGTCTCAGAATGAAAACAGTGGTACTTTGAATTTAATGTTAAAAAAGAATATTTAAACGATACACCAATATTTTAAATTTAAAAAGTTCTTTATCTATATATAAACGATTGCAATATTAAAGTAATTAAGTATCGGAAGCGGTAATGAATCTAAAACTGGTTCAGGGAATTGATTATATTATAAAGAAACGATAAGAAATTAATTTATAACAACTTCTGAGTATTCTTATGTTTTTGGGACAGGAAAGCTACTGAGAATTGTCGCCTGATCTAGCGCATATTAATTATATGGTGTGACAAACAAGAAAATTGTCACATTTTTAACAAAATCTCAGCATAGACTCCCTGACTCGAGAAGTTGACATTCTTCGTTTGCATCAAATCAAATAAAAATCGAAAAAAATATTTAAAATCGAAATAATTATTCAAAACCTTACTACCACCTTTTTTGAATTTGAATGGAACAATGATTGTATGAAAACATAATTATACCCGTAGTTCTTTAGAAGCACTCAAATAGCAAAATATTTGCACGCGTTGTATAAAAATAATACCTACGCAGTTGTCATATTCTTGAATAAACATATTAAAAGTAACTTGACATATTGTCAGTAAGTCTTAAACCAAGTTTAAGGACATACCAATTGAAATATTTCTCTGCCCTAAAAATATACTTCTGTCCAAAATACACCCAATTAGTTAATATTACAAATATCGTTCTCCTTCATATTGAAGTACAGTAATTGTTCTTAGATCTAGATCTGTCACGTATTCATTTCAATGAAGAATGAAAGCGATATGACTATCGAAGTCGTTTTATATTACATCCTTTGACCGATTTATACAATTGATCCAACCTTGCTAGGTAAATATTTAAACTCTTTCGAATGTTTAACCGACTTAAAAAGAGAACGATGTTCTCAATTCGATCGTATTTTTAATTTAAGTTAAAGTTACGTAAGAAGAAGAAGACCGCATATCTCCGGTATTAATGAACCGATTCGGAACTTCTTACATTTCGAAGGATTAGTGTATCAGTGAGGTTCAGTAGAAATTTCGTTCAAGTCTGATCATCCATGTGAAAGATATTCCAGGGAATTCCTCGAAAATCAACAGTTTAAATTTAGGATTCCAATGGTAATAGAACATTTCAAATCGGTCTAGTAGTTTTGGAGCCTATACAATTCAAATAAAGACAAAAAATGTAATATTTCCTCTATATCAACATAGAGTACAGATTCTGTATACACCTACAATGGCTTTAATAACACGAGGACCTAAAAGTTATGCACACTTACAAACCATCAATTTTTCAATGCATATAAAACGAAAAAATCCTAAACATCAACTACAGTAAAGCGCTGAAAATCCCCGTATTAATCTACAATATCCTTTAAGCAGGCTCCTATAATATTGTGAAAATATTTTCTTCAAGGCTTGTATCAACGTTTTTAGCGATAAGGTATATCGAACTAATATACGTGTTCGAGATATATTTTATGAAGTGTACTCTACTGTAATGAGATAGGATACAGTAAATAATAGATACGTTGTTTTATGATAGAGCAGGCAAGTGGAGCATACTGTTCACCCGATGTTATGTGACTAACCGCAGGACATGAACACCTATAACTACAAAGTTTCGCCTTACTTGGGAGGGGATAGGGAGAAGATAATAATGGAAAATTAGTAGAGGGAAAGAACAAGATGGGAGAGAAATAGGATGGGAATACAGGCCTTAGAGCCTCCGTTCACCATTCGGAACGCAGTGCAATACTACTTCACGCCCATCTTCTGCTGGTGGGATGGTAATTACACTGGTGCGAGCTTAGCCCAATCGTGCTATGCTCGGTAGTCATTCTTTTATTACTGAAGATATTATGCAGCAGAATTACCCTCTGCTGCCTCTTAAGACACTCACGTGTAGATATGGGGTTGCGACACACGTATTCGATTGCAATTTCGAAATTACAATTCCATTTTCCGTTTAATCGAATGTCATTACTTTTTGTTAAAAACCTATTAATCGTTAAACGAATCTTAATAAATAATATCATATTAAATATTATTATCCAACACTACCTTATTATTTCAATATTATGATTAAACAGAGATAATTAGCTTCAATTATATCTACAAAATGTACGTTGTGAACATTCGAACGTAATCTGTTAGTTATTATGTCATTTTTATTTTTATCTTTCAACACGTGGTGTGAAGCTACTTAAAATCAATTTAGACTCTAATCCCGTAATAAATTCCAATAGTGGAGTCACTTAGTTCTTTGTAGTAAAAATTTATCCGTCCGTATGTCAATGTTTTGTTAGGATTATTTTTATCTGGTGATAATCTGTAGACAGATATAGCTGGCATAATTCGTTTAAGTAGATTAAAAGACTTATCAAGTGCTTTTATAGGGATATATATTTGGAACGTCAAATTAGTTTTATAGGTTCTTTTAACGGTTCATTAGTATTTTATAGGCAGGATACTCCATATATTTATTTGATTGTTTTTGTTGTTCTTTCTGGCGTTACAATGCTATGTAATAATATATTATAGCCGTTTTTTTATCCACTACTCTAACTGGAAATTTAATGGTACTCTTTTAAAGTATAGATATAAATCTAGTAAGTTAGCTTATAGAATAAATATGTTATCAAAAGACGGATAGAATCTGCTTTTCATAACAAAATAGATAATTTAAATTGGAGTATATTATAGAATAGTAAGATGTGTACGTACATTTAAAAGTCAAGTATGGAGTTCGCTTGTCCCCTAAAACTCAATGACTACAAATGCATATTATCACTAATCAGAAAATCAGTATAAAAATATCTATAAATGCTAATTTATGTAATTGAACACCAATTTCCGTACCACCACGGAATTGGAAACAAGGGCCCAGTTCGATAACCTTTACGATGTTGTAGAGATCGGAACCTTTCATCTGTGGATAGTCAGGTCATACATCAAAGAGTATTTAATAAATAAGCCATTCATTGACCTACTTAATAGTCGAATTAAACGTAACTATTTAGAAAATGTTAAAGTTAAGGTTTATTGTACTAAAACATGTTTTGTTATAAAAGTTACATTATAGTATGAGGAACTAGTGTTTGTAATGAAAATAGTAATAATAATTAATGCATTAGTTATTCATTAAGTAAAAAGGTTGTATAAATAAATCATTGTGGATCAAGTTAAATTATTATAATGCTATTTATGATGAGCACTTGTACTTCTTACGATGAGAACAGTGAAAAACTGTATCTCAGAATGCAGGGCCTATATATGTAGAAATACATTATGTATATTATTTGTTGACTATTTATACATTTTCACTTTTAATTACAAGCTGACTTAAAATATAATATCTCAATAGCCTTAAAAATAATTAAGTATCTTATAGCTTATGTTGTATTGAGAAGAATTAAACCTACTACACAATGTTATCGTAGGCGATTAAATTGCTTTCGAAAAAGTTCACATCTGACGCAATCGTATGCGAACCGGCTTTTTAAAATTAAAATTTTAAGTAATAGCCAAATTATTAACCGTTAGACGTTTTCATATTCTTTGACGCACGCGTGCGATACCCAAAATTAGTTCCGCGTCCAACTTCAAGATGTTCACAAATAAACGAATTATAATCATCCTTTGTGCTTATTAATTCATATTATACGGCTCAAACCACACGACAAAAGGTTCGGCCGCAAAGTCGATCGGATATAATAAATTACTATGCCTATCTTATACGATACGTTCGCGTTTTTGTTCCCTTTTCTTTGAGGCACGTTTATTTGTGTACAGTGACAATTTATCTCGACGCGAGTGTATGAATGAATATGCTTAGGAATTGGGACCAAGGGGTGGAATTTCGTTAGAGATGTAAGTTTGTTCCAGGGCTTTTGTCAGTGGTATAAAATATATGCGTAATTATGTCGGTGAGCGATTAGAGCGTAAACTTTTGACCACTTATAATTTTAAGGCTTCTATTCTTGATAAAAACCGGCCAAGAGCGAGTCGGAATCGCACACAAAGGGTTCTGTATCTAGACCCCCTTTATATTTTTCACGATTTATGAGATACAGCCTGATGACGGCGGGGACTCCGTCTAAAAAAAGATCTAGTTTGAAAGTAGACAAAGAAATTTATCTCTGTTATTAAAAACAATACATTTGCAATTCGGTAGCAATCGCACGTGACAGTATAGTATCATTGGTATAGGTAATTTATTTCCAAGAGTTTATATGTATCCGAGTGCATTCGGTTACCGCGTGAGTAGTAAGTCATAAATTTAAAACATTTGAGTCAACTGAACTAAATTAATTTCAATTACTCTCAACGTTAATTTTCGCTTTTAAAAAGCATAAATTTAACCGAGTTACCGGCAATTTCTATGTTATGGCGTTTTTAAATCAGACGGCAACTTACTGAGTGCCTTAATTAGCCGTGCTTTGAAGGTGTTTTAATTTTTAGTTTGAAATAAAAGCATGCTTCGATGTAACCAGAGCAACGGTTGCTTTAAATATATTTCTTAAGTTTAAAATTGTTTGAAATTTTTTTGTGTAACAATTATTTCATTGATTATTACGGCCAAAAATTAAAATAATAACAAAAGTTGTCTCGTAAGTAGGCAGGTACATTCATACTACGAAGGTGAAACTGTCGTTCAAATTAGCACCATATGCCCTTTGTAATGTTTTGTGTGTATCATTTATTTCACTGATGATTACAGTAAAAAATAATAATAAGAAAAATTGTCTCATAAGAAGGCAGGTACGTAGATGAAACAGTCGATCAAATAAGCACCAAAATCCCTCATTGATTATTACAACAAAAAAGAATAATAAGAAAAATTGTC
>LQNK01001100.1:513260-524203 GCA_001586405.1 Phoebis sennae | reverse complement strand
AAATGCCTAACTATCTCTTTAAAAAAATATATATGCGTAATTATTTCGGTCAGCAATTAGAGCGTAAACTTTTGACCACTTATGTGGCTTAAGGCTTCCATTCATGATAAAAACCGGTCAAGTTCGAGTCAGAATCGCACACAAAGGGTTCTGTATCTAGACCCCCTTTATATTTTTTCTTAGTATTTGTTGTTATAGCGGTAACGAAAATAGATTATTTGTGAATATTCATTCATTCAGCTTTCTATGTTGGTTTATCACAATTTAAGAGATACAGCCTGATGACGGCGGGGACTCAATCTAAAAAAAGATCTAGTTTGAAGGTTATTTTGAGAAACATACAATTTTATACAGAGAAATTTATCTCCTCCTACTGTTAAAAACAATACATTTGCCAGTCGGTAGTAATCGCACGTGTCAGACGTCAGTATAGTATCATTGGTATAGGTAATTTATTGCGTGGGTTTATATATATCCGAGTGCATTCGGTAACCGCGTGAGTAGTAAGTCATAAATTTAAAACATTCGAGTCAACTGAACTAAATTAATTTCAATTACTCTCAACGTTAATTTTCGCTTTTAAAAAGCATGAATTTAACCGAGTTACCGGCAATTTCTATGTTATGGCGTTTTTAAATCGGACGGCAACTTACTGAGTGCCTTAATTAGCCGTGCTTTGAAGGTGTTTTAATTTTTAGTTTGAAATAAAAGCATGCATCGATGTAACCATAGCAACGGTTGCTTTAAATATATTTCTTAAGCTTAAAGTTGTTTGAAAATTTTTGTGTAACAATTATTTCATTGATTATTACGGCCCAAAATAAAAATAATAAGAAAAATTGTCTCGTAAGTAGGCAGGTACATTCATACTACGAAGGTGAAACTGTCGTTCAAATTAGCACCATATGCCCTTTGTAATGTTTTGTATGTATCATTTATTTCACTGATGATTACAGTAAAAAATAATAAGAAAAATTGTCTCATAAGAAGGCAGGTACGTAGATGAAACAGTCGATCAAATAAGCACCAAAATCCCTCATTGATTATTACAGCAAAAAAGAATAATAAGAAAAATTGTCTCGTGGTAGGCATGTGGTAGGTAGATAGGTAGGTGTCGTTCAAATTAGCACCAAAAGCCTTATCGAATTCTCATACAAAAATAACATACCTAGTATTTCAGATCAAAGTACATAAAATCGTTGAATTACTTCCAAGGAAAGTTCGAGTGTTCCCCAGATCTGTCACAAATCATGAGAATAAAATTCTGTTCACGATTTGCGAAATTTCTTCGACATCAATAGAAGACATCAAAGTCTTATATCTTTACCCTCGTCATTGTCTGTAACACAGTTTCTGAATTAGCACTTTGGTTATGTTATGAGTTAAGGAAATTGATAGTAAGCGAGATTATTCTCGCTTGCAATCAATGTCATTCCATTGTATATAAATAAATCGCAAACTAAGCAAATCTTTTACAATGGAACCTAGGGAACTGATAGGCATACGTACGTACTATAGCTAGATAAACACCCAGACAGGGGAAATTTATAATGTTCATAACTTTATATTCGTGGTGATCGAACCTAAACCTTTCGGCGCCATAGACCATTACCACCTCTACTGCGCCAATCGGGTCGAATATTTTTAAGACATTAAAATTGCAGTCATATTTATTATAATATAATAGAGATTGTCATTTAATGCTCACATTTTTTTACCTACAGCTGATGAAAAGTGATACTCACAATGGGTTAAAGTTCATTGATCTGAGTTAATAAAAATTGGCTCTAATATTTACTTGCATTCTATGGAAGCATTGATGGTGGTTAAGACTTTTATAGCGATTTTGCATATATTAAATTTTGATCTATAAATTACTGACACTAATGCTTACGTCTGCACTAACCACGTTCATAGTATGTAAATATTTAACAGTACGCACGAGTATAAATTAATAGAAACATGGTTGAATAATCTGTATGTAAAATATTCCTTTATAATAAGTAGTATGAAGATTAAAGAGGATGTTAATGTTAATTTGAAATTATGGACATAACATTCATAATAATTAACTAAATAGTTTCCGCTGAGAACCTTTTAATTTTGCTGAAATAATGATAAAAGAATCATACTTCCAAACCCTTATATTCTCGAATAAAAAGATATTAAGCGGAAATTTTACGTTTCAAAAACTTTTATGAAATGGGTCAGGAGAATGGAATGTAATCACTCAAACAAAGAGTGTATGGTTTTTATTTCAATGGTCTTTAAAATAATAGGAAATTCTGAGTAATAAAATGGAGTGAATAAAGCGTGTGGAGTACGCAAAATGAAAATAATAATAAAAGGAAAATGATTCTTCATTATTCTAGAATGATGGTAGATAATTTAACATATGTGACCAGTCGTTTTGCTGACCTATTTCTCCAAAAATTAATATTGCTTCAATTAAAATCGCTGTTTAATTTAAATATCAAGGAACTGTTTTAACATTGTGGAAGCGAATTCATTGTTATTGAGTTTAAAGATATTTTAGATTTTCAATAAAATTACGTAATTTTAATTTAACCTAAAAATTAAGTAATGTAAATAATATTAGGAATGTGTCTATTAACAATTTTATTGTCTCTATTCAGACAAGACACTTTGTGTTCTTTGTTATTATTTGTTAAACTTAAGAATTAAATAAAAAAATTAAAAGAAGAAGAATGTGAAAAATAATACATCAGAATCAAGCAGATTATAATGTGTTATTTTTTGCATTGTGTGATAACATAGTTTCAAATCTTGATTGAAACCTTTCGTTGGAAATGCGAAACTAGACACATGATATTTAAGGATTCTATAGTCTCACCTTATAAGCCATATGTTTAGTTATATGTCTCATACAATATTTACAAGAAACTTCCCCATCCAAGGTGATGTCCCATAAAGGCCAGCATTTGCAACACTTCTAGAGTTGAACGTGTTACGTGGTCTCCTTTATATGAGATGCTTAGGCGAAATATAAAGTTTATGAGAACAACATCAAGCTACGCTAGCAGTAAAATAAAAGCTTTCGTGTACGCTTAACAGCATGAAGTACGATTTCGCTATTGTTTTACACTGTTATTATTTCCGAGTATAGTTTAACTACAAGCTTTAACAACAATAAAAATTATGATAAACGGGGTATCTTTGTATGGCGAATTGAAGACGCATAACGGGTAAATTATGTTGACTTTGACGGTGATAAAATTCGATAGATTTCATTTTAATTGAATACATGGCAAAGGTTACATAGCTAACAAAATCGAAACAAAAGCTTACTCGAATGAATCTTACGTTGATTGAAATATTCTATTCAAAGAAGCCTATCCAACAAAAGAAGATATATTTCAAAGAGACGTGTGCTAAGATTGAAAACATTGTATGAGTCATTTGGTATTCAAAAATTATACGTTTGAGTTTGTAAATGCTTAAAGTGGTTACACACGTCGGTATGGAAATGTTACAATTGATGTTTTTCAAGTATTTGCATTTTGGAGTCAGATTACCATTATGGTTGTTGGTTTTGTGAGGAACTATTATGTGTACTATATAATTACTAATGTTATGTAGGAACATAAATTAGCATTTCAGTTGAAGCCCATAATTATATAACATTAGGTGGTTCTCTGGGTGTAATATTTGTAAAGTTTAACCACAACAAGTTAACACGGTTATTATTACTTTTATATTATACGTACCAGAATGTTACGTTATGTGCGCATAATTAAGTAACTTTTCTGATTGATTTTTTACACCTTGTGTCCGTAAACCCGAAATATCTTCCGAAACCCTATTTTTTCCAAAATAAAATATAGCATATGTAACTCGTGGATAATAAAGCTTTCGAATAGTGACAGAATTTTAAAAATCGGTCTAGTAGTTTTTGAGCCTATTCATTACAAAAAAAAGAATGTTTTCCATTTTATAATATAAATGTATGGAAACTGAAATAGATAGTAAATATGAGTTTAAAACATTCAATTAAATACCCCATAGCATTCCGACGCAATAACTCTCAATAAATAACAGATTTGATTCCGGAGCCAAAATCAGAAGCCGATTTAATTATCGACATAAAGTTAGATAAATATCACGCGAGACAATCTTTATAGCCTTTTATCAATGTCACAGTTCATCAAGTTCTTAACGACATATTGAACACCATAATTGTGTGCCTAAGACAATAAAATGACCTATTCATGGACCATCTGATAACACTAATATTTCAGGTCGTTTACACTTGATAACGATTAGCTTGTTCACTGTTTTGATGAAGGATATAATTATTTATTAATAAGAATTATTTTTAGTGGTAAAAATTACTTCATTTCTTGTTAATAATTTGATTTATACGTATATAATATAGGTACCCAATCTAAATAACTTAATTCGCATCTCAAAACGTTCAAAAATGGTGGTATGTTGTTCACCAGATCAGCTAGTAATACTTAAAATTGTCTCGTGTCTTGAACTACTATAAATCTCCAATTAAATTATTATAAAAATTAGTTGTATTAAGGCGGTTTATACTCACTGTATTTTAACTCCGTTAATACAACTAGTTATACGATGGCTCACTTATCGTTAAATCAAAATATAAAAATCATCGTATAATTTTATTTTACCTGTATAATATTCAATGGTGATAATTTCAGAAACATTTTTTTATAGAAAACACCCCTTCTTACATTCCGTGTATCATTTCTACGATCTTTAAACATTAATCAAACTGTAGGCTAAGATAAGAGCTGCTATCATTCTAGGTGGCCACAGATAGCGTAATACGTGATATATGCATTTCTTTACATTTTCATAAACATGACATATCCATTAAGTTTTGGACACATGTGGAGTAGAATAGAGTTTGAAAAATCGTATTATTGAGATCATTGGTGGGGGTTGGCCGCATTAAAAGAGATAAGAGCAAGCGATAGGCTAGGCTAAGCGATGGCGGATTCTTAACGTCATATAATAAACAACATTATCAATAAGTTAACCATTAAACAATTAACCATATCTTAACTTTTATTTCGATTCAGTTATCTTAATTGGTATCGAGTAAAACAAAAGAAAATAATGTCCCTCGTTCGTGTCTTCGTGATGATTTTTAGTTTTTTTTTATTATTATATTATTATTATTTATTGTTATATAATTGAAACTTTTTTTTCATATAATTGTTGGTTAAATTATTGAAGATGGTGTTCGAAAACGGTAATTAAATAATTGACATAGTCTAGAAAATATACAACTGTGGAACTAGTGAAGTGTTTTTTTGTACAAATCAATCAATATTTTGAGTCATAGATATACTTGCTATATTTATTAGTCTAGGCCTACGTGCTAATTATACGTCTTTCTTTCATAATGAAAAAACAAACTAGTTTTAAACATCTATCATTTTTTTCCTTCAGGCGCATTGTAGTTTCATCTTTCAATGCACTTTTTTATACAAAAGTTCTAGTTACTACAAAACGCTCATACTTGGGCAATGCGTAGACAGTAATCGTCTAGTCATCGGCAGTAGATTTGTTATACGGAACCGCTTCGACGAATTTCGATTCCGAGATAAGACTTAATAAGCGAGAATTTACCCACATTATCTTGAAACTCATAGAAAATAGAGTTATTAGGCCATGACGCTTAAACCTTTTTCGTTAGCTGATAAGTGATACAATTACTTTTAATTTTATATTGTTTGGAATTGGAACATTTTCCTATTGAGTAACTGACGAAATGAGTCAATCAAAGTTTTAATTAAGGATCTTTTTTTTTAAATCATGAATCCTACTTGCACTTGTTTTTTTTGTTCTTTTCGTGTATGCCTTTTCTGTCGATGTTTGTGTGCAATAAAGTACACCGATACTTTAATATGTACTGTAATCATCTTTAAATATCTTTTGTGTATGTAAAATAAAGGGGAATCATCATTAATTCATAATATAATGCAAAATATAGTTTCGCAAAAAATTTCATAGATAATAAACATAACCGCCATTTTGCTTTTTTATCATTTTAAGTCATATTTTTTCATTATCTCAATAGGATGACAAATACATACTGACAAGCAATACGTCATAAATCCTGAATCGAAAATCAAATTATAAAATTAACAAAAAACTAATCTCGTATAACGTAGTGTTAAATTGCGTCAATCAAAGAGGTGGTCTTATATATTTAGTTTTTGTTTCAAAGATGTGCTCGATTATACACGGTAAAGCTGCCTTTACCGGTAAAGCTCAGTCATTTCCTCTTCCAACTACTTTCAGAACGAAAGCGGTGTTAATTTTGTATGAAATGTAGATATATGAAATCAATTAATATAACTAACATTTATATTCTCTCTTATTCAGAGTGATATTCAATGCAAATTTTTTATGAATAACATATATGATGATAAATTTGTAGATATGTGAAGTCAATTAATATAATTAATTTTTATATTTTCTCTTATTTGATAAGAGGGAACTCTGTCGTGTGGTCTCACGTTACGTTAGGCAAAATTTATATTTAAGAATGTGGTTTAGATCAGTAATTGATCATAATTGGCACCAAACAGACGACTCTCATATCCATTTGTATAACAAATACACTAAAGAAAAGATAAAATTGTAATAACGTCATAAATTGTACTATTTAGGGGAAGGACTGATTAAGGTTACTCTTCTACACTACCCACAAATATTGATTGATGTAAGTGTCAAATAAACGATTTTTTTTTATTTAAATATTTAACAACTAATTATGAATTCATCAAACATGATTTTTGTGTTCATCAACTTAATTAATTACCTAAAACTTTACGAAATAACAACCGAAATAAAACAAGGACATTTAATTAATTGATTTTTAATACATAAAGAGTATATACTGTTAAATAATGTAATAAGCTGTTTCGCTTAAGTGATCTTTTAATAGGAAAACATCCTTATTAAAGAGGCAATAATTTATGGCATCTTACGTAATGGTACTAAACAACTTTTATAGATAAGGCCCTCTGAGAAACAAGCGAATGTTGTACGCCTCACAAATTACTCTCGAGGTAACAATATTGCCGTAACGTAATTTAGAATTATCATCTTTATTGCACACATAATGGAAGAAACGCGGATCTTGAGGCCGTATTTTAGCCGGATCGGATCATAAAGGCGGCATGGGACGTATATCTTACGCGTTTTTGCAGTTTGTTTTCACGCATAACCTCGCATTACGTGTTATCTCCAAGGCCGACACGACTACACTCATTTAAACGTATTATAAATTTAGTGGGAGGAGCTATTACGACCTTCCCACTTCATACGCGCGAACAAGACGGCGATACGTATTGAACATAAACAAAGAGAGATGGAATCCATAATTTTAAAGTTCACTAGGATAGAAAAATAGGGGCCACGACTTCCCCTTATTAACAAGCTATTAGATTACGTGACGAATAGAACGATTGGCAGGCCTAGAGAATCCCGATAAATACGGCCCCCACTTCCACTTCGATGGCTGTTCGAGATTCAAAAGAAGCCCTATTTAGAGCGCTCGAAACAAAACAGGCGCTACAAAAAGTCCCCGTTCTAATTCTCTTTACGATCTCCGATTTCAATTGCTCCTTCAGAAATTTGAATGTGGGGAGGGACAAAGTTTTGTCACGTAGGGTCGCCCAAATGTAAAGCCGTGTGCACATAATGCGGGCTCCTGTAGGTACCCCATTAAAGAGAGTGCCCGTCAGAACGATATCACATTTGAAGATCAGATTGACAAAAAGCATAGGAATAGCTAAACACGGCTTGTTTCTTGAGCCACTATGTTATTAAACATTTAAAGTAAATTCTCCGTTTTTTAGTTTCATTCAGTAACCCTTTTTAACATATTTTTTGTCACCCGGCGCATTGTACATGTTTTAAATACAATTCGGTCCCCTGGTGCTTTTGATACAGATCACTTTTTGTGAGTCCTTTATTACCGCGCTTTGTGCAAAGGTTTAGCTCGGATAAGATCTTCGATATGTCACCAACGTGTCTACCGTGTGTTTTTTATACGTCAAAAGGAGTAAGCTTTTTAGTCCACAACAAAACACGTCTCAAAGAAATATGGAAGTTTTTAACGACGGCTTTGAATTTTAAAGTCCCACGCTTTGAGATATACGTTTTATATCGAAATGATATAAATAAACTATAAAATGTGACCGTTTCCATTCAACGTGACAGTAATCACATACTCTTTGAGAAATTCAACAAAAAATGTGCAGACATTATATTTTATTATACGTATCTACTCTTTTTGTCATAATTTCGCAATTTCTTACTTGAATTTATAAACTACATCTTATTTAATGACTCGGTAAATAAAAAGCGTTACGTCTTTAATATACGTATAATTTCTGTGCGATCTATGAATTATATACAAAGTATTTTCTTGTGTTTATTTTAACGCGAGTACTTTCCATATTAAATAAAATACTTTTGAAATTATTTTAAACGCGGTTTATAATACATTATTTACATTATTATTAACCCGACATTTCGAGCACTTTACAGCGAGCGTGGTCACCAGTGATTATATACAATAACCTAAGAATCTTTAGTATCTGTTTACGTCTCATTCCAAGAGATAAATCCAAAGCATACATCGTTTTATTCTCACTATGTACCACTACATAACATTGACTCCATGCGGAAAACGTCCTTAATACATCGAAAAGGCTATGTCAGTCGAGAGCCAACCACAGCCATTTCGTATCCGATTACTCGAAGACTCGAGGTGGTTGTTTGTCGACCGGCGTGTTTACACACTCCGACTAATGTTTTCCCCTTTAGAGAACAATCTCGAATTACTAGCCCCAAAGGAAAGTCCACAGAGTAAGTGTATTGGTCTAACAATCAGCTCATCTAATTTATACGGGATACGTAAATTGATTAACGTGGGTTTGGGATCTTGTCCATAAACTGTACCCCTTTGAAGGACATACATGATGCAATCTTAAAGTATTGTGCAATCTTAGAGATTATTCCCGAAATAGTTATGTTAAAGGAAAGTCCACAAAGTGTCTTACAATCAGCTCATATAATGTTTACGTGACACGTTAATTTATTAATATACTCCATACTTTGTATTGTGGCTTCTTGATGGAATTGTACATCATTTCTATGACGTTCGAAACCGGTTGTGAATGTTGTTGTAATTTAAAATTCATAATGGTATAATGGAATTGGAAAAATAAAAATGTGTTTTTATACAAATTTAAAAATTAATTTATTTACGTAGATGTGGGCCTTCCTATTGAATGATGATTGACTGTAAAGGATAAATGACACAATTTTAAAGTTTGATGCAATATTTAGAGAACAATCTCGAATTATTAGCAAAAGGAAAATATACAAAGTGAATAAATGGAATAACAATCGTCGCATCTAATTTATTCGGGATAGGTTAATAGAGTAGTAGTGCCCCACAAACATGGTAAATGTTAATATTTTAAAACCATGTAAATCTTTACTAATCTTATAATCGGAAGTTTGTTTATATAAATGCGTTATTCTGCGAGTTGGAAATGAAAAAAATATTTTATTCGTGCGATCGCGGAGCATAGTAACTATTAAAAATTAGTGTTGACGAGATCAAAACAATATTCAAAGAATACATATACAGTGATTGCACGAAACTGTCACATAGACAGCGTCCCAGATCTCCTTCTATAAAAGTCGACATTTTCCGTTCGTATGGTGGGACAAGGATCACGAAAGTTTGTTTCTGTAAAATTAAAAAAAGCATCGTCTATATGTATTGTAACATATTGCATTTTAAATATATTATCCCTACACAAAACAAAGGTTATTTCTCATAATGCGACATATGAACTCACACTTTCCCTTTTAAAAGAGATTTTTACTTCCCAATGTGTACAGAATTTGTCACAGCTCTGAGGCATTTTTAACATCAAAAATCGTGCAACCACTGTACCATTTTTACACTATGCTAATATCTTAGATAACATTTAGAATTATAACCCGCTAGACTCGATCAACCCTATATTTATCATAACGTTCAACTTTTATTCGAAGGAAAAATCGTTGCCTACTTATGAAAATAACAAAGCGAGGAGAATAATTCTTTACGATTATATCGTGTACTAAAATTTTATCCTGTAGCTCATAAAGGGCTACATAAATCGCTTTTACGTTTATGTTGGTCACGCTATGATATTGTTGACTACTGTATTGTTTTTATATAATCATAAAGAAGCAGTTACTTTACTGATTACAGAAACGACCACATCATGAAAATTATTATTTGATGTACGAGAAATATTTAATACGCAAGCTTTGCCTATAACTTTTCTCATGAATTGCAACCAAAATGAAAAAAGTGTATACAATAGTGTCGAAGATTAACTCATCCAAACAAACAAACATATTTAAATATAACATAAATTAAAAATTCCCAACAACGAAAGACGGTAAGTATAAACCGTGTGAACTATTTAAAATTATACGATGGCTCACTTATCGATAAACAATTATAATGAAAGACTAGTTATCTTTAAAATGCAAAATTCAAAGTGTCCAAGGTCTTACAATGTAGCAAAATATTCCTACAAAAAAATACAGGTAGCTATCACATTTCCTTATAAATTCCTCGCTCTCATTTAACTCTCCGCTAAGCACGATATTAAAACAACCAATTTAATCTCCGCAATCTGTTCGCTAAACTTTATCGTCCATCATCGCATCAATGGCAACGAAATTTCTTGTAACATCTGCTTCGTATCTAGATTGTGCAAAATTTAATGCTTGTTCCTCTGCCGTATTGGGTTTCTTACTTGATTCAAATTTTTTATCTGTCTCTGTCGCCTAAGCTTTGCCTCTCGAATTTCACGGTAGCCTGTTTGCTCAAATGTAACCTTAGAGATTCCATTCATATTGCC
>LQNK01001100.1:497048-510935 GCA_001586405.1 Phoebis sennae | reverse complement strand
TTTACACTATGCTAATATCTTAGATAACATTTAGAATTATAACCCGCTAGACTCGATCAACCCTATATTTATCATAACGTTCAACTTTTATTCGAAGGAAAAATCGTTGCCTACTTATGAAAATAACAAAGCGGGGAGAATAATTCTTTACGATTATATCGTGTACTAAAATTTTATCCTGTAGCTCATAAAGGGCTACATAAATCGCTTTTACGTTTATGTTGGTCACGCTATGATATTGTTGACTACTGTATTGTTTTTATATAATCATAAAGAAGCAGTTACTGATTACAGAAACGACCACATCATGAAAATTATTATTTGATGTACAAGAAAATAATATTTAGTACGTCTACTAGCTTCGCCTCGTAATTTCATACGCGTAGCGGCGTAGTGTTCGATAGTCATAACTTTTCTCATGAACCTGCCTATTACAGCCAAAATGAAAAATCTACGTAGTAGTTTCGAAGATTAGCGCTTTTTTCCTTTAATATTAAAGGGAACTTTATCAATCATATGACTATGTCATCCTCATAGGAAACACAAATGAAGCCTAATTAAGATTAGCGTTCGCAAACAAACAAAACAATTTATTTAATCTATAGTCTGACTTTATCATAAATTATTAATTTCTATCAACGAAAAGAGTAGCTCACTTTAAAATGCAAACTTCAAAAAGTGTTCAATGTCTTACAATGTAGCAAAATATCCCTACAAAAAAATACAGGTAGCTATCACATTTCCTCACAAATTCCTCGCTCTCATTTAACTCTCCGCTAAGCACGATATTAAAACAACCAATTTAATCTCCGCAATCTGTTCGTTAAACTTTATCGTCCATCATCGCATCAATGGCAACGAAATTTCTTGTAACATCTGCTTCGTATCTAGATTGTGCAAAATTTAATCCTTGTTCCTCTGCCGTATTGGGTTTCTTACTTGATTCAAATCTTTTATCTGTCTCTGTCGCCTAAGCTTCGTCTCTCGAATTTCACGGTAGCCTGTTTGCTCAAATGTAACCTTAGAGATTCCATTCATATTGGCTTACTCAATGCGATTTTTTCGGTCAAGAGATAATTTTACAAATTTTGGGCTGTTGGTAGGTGTTGCTAGGGGCGGATCGAATACAGACTTCTGGTTAAGAAGCCGCTTGAAAGCGGCACCTTGTATAACTTCAAAAGAAGTGTTGTAAATAGGTTGAATTAGCCACTTGCAATCCTAAACATCGGTCCTTCTATAGTATATAAAATTCAAAGGAGAGTGACTGACATAGTGATCTATCAATACGCAGCCTAAACCGCTGCATGGATCTGAATGAAATTTGGCATGCAGATAGATGTTATGACGTAGGCATCCACTAAGGATTTTGATCAAATCAAAGATATACGCGAGTGTAACCGCTGGGCACAGCTAGTCAGCTAGTCTAACTTAAAAGTTGAAAATTGTTCTAGTTGCAATAAAATTTATAAGAAATTTTAATCTTAATTTTTGGGTCACTCAAATAAGACTACGTCTCATAATCCTTTAACCTACTTCCAACTTCAACTATAAGAGTAATAAAGCGAGGATGAACGCCAAATTATCTTGTACTTAAAAAAGGCTTTCAACGCAGCTGTAGGTAAAACAACCGAAGCATTCAAAAACAATATTTGCTTTGCAATATACAATAAAAGACTGTTAACTCAGACGGCAATTACTATACTGGTAACATATTTGCTTAGGACTGAGAAATTGAAGTGTTTTCGAGCGTGCCAAGACATTTCGTTCGTGGTATTTCTTCTGTGCTTTTGTACCGCCAACATTAGTAGACAGGATTTGTTATAACTGAAAATGAACTCTATATTAAGGTGAGAGGTTTTGAAATTGCGTGTATTGAATTTAAGGTAGTCTTGTTATGTGTAAGTGCGGACTCGCCTACCGTTCGACTGTGTAAATAATACCGGAGACAATGAATCAGAACAATCGTATGCTATAACGTGTTTGATTTATTAAGCCGGTTGTGAATACGATGTATATCACTGGTTAGAAATTGAAGAACATTGTTTTAGATACGGTAACAATGAATGGAAAATAAACATATATTTTTGATCGTACGCGTATCGCTCACTTTTAATTTATCATGGTATTGTTACGAGCGCTGTTTAAGAGATATTTTTTGATATAGTGCCCAATAAAACTAATAGAATAAGTGGTAATATCGCGTCTCTTTTGATAAATAATAAAGCTTGTCATTATTTTACATTCAGTTTGGTTACTAAATGACAAAAAATATAATCATAATCATAAATAAATATTATAAACAAAAACTTGGACTTCAATAATATTATGAAGAGGAAAGATTTGATTTTTTGTTTGTTTTGCTTGAATTCAATAGGCTCCGTAACTACGGGACTAATTTGTGAAAGTCTTTTGCTCTTAGAATCCCACATTATCTGTCTATTATTCTATCCTTGATAGGTGTAAGATCCTAGGTGTTATAACATCTACAGGAGCGAAGCCGCGTAAAAAATAAAACAATTTCAAAATTTCCCGTTATAAATAGAGCCAATAAGGAAAAATCTAACGTAAAATTCGTTATTACGTAACCGTCTGCAAGTAGAGGGTTACAGAAGAAAAGAAAACAGGGGGAACGGGGGAAATATTAAAACTTGTTCGATCTTGGGGAATTCCCCTCACAATCCTTTTCGCCAACTTTCTTTAATATACCCGTGGATACTGTAAAATGAAGAAAATGATCTTAACGTTAAAATTGTATTTTTGAAACGTTCTTAGTTTATATTGCACTAACTGTTCTTCGCTCCCGTAGCATAATATTATAAAGCTTCCACTAATCCTTATTTATTTATTTATCCTTCATTGTACACAATTACAGAAAAGTATACAAATTAAGAAATTATAAAATATGTACAAATGGCGGCCTTATGGCTATAAGCCATCTCTTACAGGCTTATAGCCTTACTTCACTACATAGTATAAAACAAAGTCGCTTTCTCTGTCATGTGTCATGTTGTATGTCCCTATGAACGCTCAAATCTTTAAAACTACGCAACGGATTTTGATGCGGTTTTTTTAATAGATAGAATAATTATTTCCACATGTATTAATAAGCTTTATTTAATTTGCAACCGGTTTTGAAAAATGATCATCAGCTAGTATCAAAAGACTTCCATCAAGAAGTGACAATACAAATCAAGAATAAAAAATATTTTTTTCTTCGAACCAGTAATTCCTGAGATTATCCGCTCAAGGAAACAAACAAAAATTACGCCCATATTTCGATACTAGCTTTCCGCCCGCGGCTTCGCACGCGTGGGCTACTAATTTCTGTATTTTTAGAGGAGCACAACAAAAGTTTAAAAAAATTACGATCGCAGGACCAGTGATATATGCGCGTGTCTATAGTTTTTTTTAATAATTTTCTATGGAAATAGGTTTGACCAAAATCTCACAGACCGCGCGCCTCTTTAAAAATACAGAAAATAAAAGTCCACGCGAGCGAAGCCGCGGGCAGAGAGTTAGTTATTTTTTGAAGGTTTTTGAGGATTCATTGAGTGTTTTAACGTCTTAATCTATAAGTTAAGAGTATAAAAAAGCAACTCAACCAAAATCTCATAATCACGTGGTATGACATTTTCACGACTTTAGGAGCTTATATCTCAAAAAATATTTACTTCAGCAAAAAACGCATTTAGAAACCTCATTTTCAAAGACCTATCTAATGACACCTCATTTAATGATGTACTCGTATATTTATTTCTTTACCCTCCATTTACATGTATGGGAAGCCACCCCTAAATATATTTTTTTCAAATAAAATGTGGCCTATAATTTGCACCTAATCATGATCTATCAACATATGAAAATTTATCAAAATCTGCCTGGTGGTTATTGCGTGATTGACGAACATACAAACAGATAAACAGACAAACAGACAAACAAAAAAAAAAAATTTTAACCATGGTTTTGGTATCTATAGAACATACATATTGCATACCAATTACTCTTTTTGAAAAATATTCAATGTACAGAAATGGTTCCGTTACTGTTTTATTATATGTATAGATTATTTGTGCAAAAAATAAAAGTAATATTTCAAGTCTCAAATTATAATTCAGATCAGGAAAAATAAAACAACGCAAATCATTACTTTTTATTCATAAAATGTTTTCTCAAATGGAACTTCTCATTGTTGTAAAAGCGCATCATGTTCACTAATGGTTGTTTAAATTTCACATAAAACAAGGAAGATTAAAAAACGGAAAAAAGCCCGAACATATGAAAGGATAATTATTATTTAAACGTAACCGCACAGTTATAATTTCAGCGTGGAAAATCGAGTTTGCTCCTCTTTGTACCGCAATTCGCATCTGTATGAAATAGCTCCATCGTTGGTCGGGACAACAGATTGAAGCTAACACCGTTGCCAAAAGATCTTAAATCCTTCGAGAATACAGCTCAATTCGCATTTAAAAATATACTCTATGTGTCGTTAATAAAACCTGGATTAGAATGGCATTGTCTGCCTGAATATAAAATACAATCTTTAGATTATAGGAACTCTGATAGTGGGTGCGCACCAGATGTTGTGGTGTACGAATTTCAACGTAACTAAAAGCTTCGGAGTTAAGGGTCTTTTACCTAAATGTTGCGATGTACCGTGCGAATTACTTTAATGTTTTGTTCATTTGTATCAAATGTGGTATGCATGTGGATATTACGTGAGTTATTATTAACTTTAAATTAATGATCTGATGCTGTTCATGTTTGTGAGTGAAATTCATTATTACAAGTATTTAGGTTAATAGTAATGTGGGTAGTTAAAACATTTTCATAAAGTACGTATTATATTTTCATAAAGTAAGTATTATAATATTATTTTGTTTCTTTCTATCCAGTATATATATTTTATAAAGACAAAATATATGTAATGTTATTATATAACACAAAAACTACGGCACCGATTTCAAAAATTCTTTCACCATTACAAAGCTGCATCTACGCTGACCAAGATAGGCTATATAATTATATAGCCTATCTTAGTCATATATAATTATACTACGTGAGCGAAGCTGGGCGGAACAGCTAGTATATTATATGGTGTATGTGCCGAGTGTGATGTTTAGTAGAGTTTTAATTACCTATGACCTATTATTGACTAACTATTATATCAATACATATGCATAACGACACCTATGTCGATTTAACACATTAAAATACATCACACTTATTACAAGCTACCATCCAATTCAGCAAAAAAGCTGTTTCTTTTTGAAAGAATTCAAAAACATCACGAATTCACGAGCAACCTCGCACTCCGCACATATTATAATTACTATGTACGCTATTATTTTTGCCTCTGTATTTAAGCTTAATTAACTCTTTATTTCCCCATGTCTGCTCGGACGCGAAAACAGGTCAGTAAAACATTTCCTGCATTATATTTCCTTTATGAGAATTTTTCTTGCGCTCTTCACTTGGTATGCATATTTTTTTAGCTTTGCAGTCACGCTGATGATAAAATAATAATGGTGTTGAAGATAAATTATGTGGAAGCTTGGTTTATTATTTTTATTTTTTTGATTAATTTTTAAATCTAGGACTGATATACAACAATGTATTGCATATTCTTTCAATTTACACTCATAATATAACGCTGAAGAGTTTATTTATTTGAACGCACTTATCTCAAGAATTACTGGTCCGATTTGAAAAAATTTTTTGGTGTTAGACAAGTCATTAATCGAGAAAGACTTTTTTATGACATTGTGCAATAGGAGAACATACGCAAAAACATAAGAAAACGCACGTAACTAAGAGGAACAGCTAGTTATAAATAAATGTTTCGATCGACATCAGTAAAATATAAAACAAAACATTCCCACACTTTATCAGTACAGTTATGAAATTAAATTTGACGACCGATTAGCGCAGTAGTCAGCAATGGTCTATTGCGCCAGAGGGTGTGAGTTCGATCCCCAGGAGTAGAAAATTATGACGTGACAATGTCATTTTTAAATCAAATGATAACTATTGGTACAAAGAAATATTTGTGTCCAATTTTGTTATATTCCGTTGTTTATATTCCGTTTATTCCCGATAAATTTTGATTTATCGTGAATAATCATCATATAAAAATAGGACTATAGCTACTTTATTTTATATATATACAAAAGTCAAGCAAGTGTTTAAATAATACATAGAAATTAAATAAAAACTTCTTTATAATACTACCGCTAATTTAGTCTATACAAATTAAAATTTACTTTACAATTTTAGTACCGAATTATTCCGATATTCCTATTCTGCCATTGTCACCGAACCATTGTCAATTTACCCAGGTACCCAACCCACCAATTACAGTGCATTGTAGAAAAAACCTATCTCAGAGACATTTTGAACATGTCATTCATACGAACAATCATGAATCTATTATAGTTATAAACTTCGAAACGTTCTAAAACGCAATTTTCAACTCTATTTCTTTAAACATTAGGGATATCAGAAATGAAAATAGTATCTCTGTTGATATTCGAAACTTTTGTGCGTTGGTCCTTTGGACTGTCACATGTCCTTTGCATTGTGATTTTTATTGAATAGCTTCTATTCTCTTGCTTCTCTGTTCGTTTTTTAGCAAAGAGTTTACATTCACCTGCTGCAGATTGATAGCGTATATATTTTGTAGATTTTTTCCAATTTCACACGATATTGTTTTCAATTCAGAACTTATTTTAGGCTTACTTCACTTTAACTGATTTAATTTTTACCAAATTTAGTTTACTTAATATTTATCAAAAAAGCGAACAATCAATACAGTTAAATTCTTAGAAAATAAGTCATAATTATGATAATATTTGTAATCTTGTTCTTTTCATCATTCCTGATCGTATTCCTTTCTGTGATTCGCTATTCTCTTTTTAAATGATTTTATGAAAATATCTTTCTATCTCACGATCCAACACACTTTAAACTGAACAATGTTCTTTGTCTGTTATGTAAATATAAACAATCAGTTAGAAATATTACGTATCATTAATGATAATTTTACGTTAATATAAACTCCACGCACAACGGGTGGTCGATAATTACACAAACCATCTGAATTAAACTAATTTATGTAAATGAATACTTAAAATCATTAGTTTGCAATTCGTCTCAAAAATCGAGCGCATCGCAAATTTAGACTTCTCATTTGAATAATTACTGTATGATGAGATTCAAATTTGTTTCCAAAACGCTCATTAAAGTAATGAAAAGAAAAGACTTGTTAATGTTATGCAAAGCTTAAATAATTAGTAAGAACAAAATAGATTAGATATATATGTAATCTTCAAACTTATATGTAAATCAAAATACCTGATCTATAACAATAGGCGACGAAACAAAACTACGTCGTATAAAAATCAACGAACAAAATTCATACTCATTTGAATAGAATACGTCCCTTCCGAATCTTATTTTAGCGTATGTCCTTCTCGATGTCTATGTCGGAAGCCGGATCATTTATAAACGTCGTATTTATTCCTATACAATGGACGATACCACCTCGGTTCACATGGACCCCTCACTAATTAAAAAAAAGACGGACGAATGAGACCAGCGATTTTTATCGCTCGCCGAATCGTATATCCAAAGACAGTTCCGTAGGCGTTCATATCACATTTCCTTTTCACACCTCCTATATGACCAACATGCTATCTCTATCGCTCGCTCTACCGTTTGCCTTTATTCATTAAATCAGACCGTAATTGTTTATAATTATAATTCATTAAATTTGGAAAGAGCCGCTGCATCTTCACTCGATAATGAGACTGTGAGAATTTGATACTTTATCTTTTTGATTCAACTGATTCTAACCAACTTATCTGTCCAAACGAAGAATCTCAATACAAAGAATAATGTACTTTATTCTCTTTGTAGTAAGGATGAATAATGATTGATGGGAAAATGATTGTAAGTTTGTACCCAAAGTTTGGGTTAGACGTCGTAAATCGAAACCAACTTGACAGTGTTTTTGTTTGGACGTTACTGGTTTCGTGCCGATAGCAGTTTATACGGTCTTGATCATTGTTATAGCCTTGGAATCGAGCTTGTGATGGCGTGATAATTATCATAATTATTGAAATTCTCGATAACGAACGGGTCACCATAAATTCCTATGCCACGTTACACTCATGTTCTGGGCAATAAAGATATCTAAAACATTGATGATGTATATAATTTCCATATTAATACGATGAAAGTGTGTAACATATTAAATTTGATGAAAAACATTTTACTCATTAAAATTAAGACTATAAGTGATAAAAAGCATAAATGATTTCTTATTCGAGCTTTATGAGTCTTATTGGATTCTATTTGAATAATATATTCATAATAACCATGAATACTCTATTTTGGGACATTAGATGCTGATAATGTATTTAAAACGAGCAGCACACACACAGTTACACCTGTTAAGATATTACTATTATTTTACACAAAAAGAAATTATATTAGATTAAGGAAACCGAGAAATTTTAAAGCATCCAAATTTGTTTTTTTAAACAAACGAAACATACTTTTTTATTTCATTTGTATATAAATTTTGCTAAATAATGTACACCAAAACAGTTCAATTAATCTAATTCAATATTTAACATAGGAAAACATCAACCGTATCCAACTTTCAAAGTTTAGTTCGTAAGTATTGATAAACTTACGGCATACAATATCAAACGTCTTTTAACTAATCTCGAGACACGAAGAGGCAATTGTATTAATTCGGTCTCAAAGCATCCCATAGAGCAAACACCGTATAAATTAACGATTACATCAACTGAAACGTCGGCGTAAACCATATTTCGATCCAGGATTTTGAATTAGTTATGAAGTTTCTGTCTAAAATTACTTGGATGGCTTACTAGCGTTATGCATATTGATGAGGCGATGTTATTACGATGTATTGAGCACCTTTATGATCCTTTGCTGTAACACTGTTATAGTATTCAATAAATATTGATACTATCAATCATCAGCGACTTTTGCATTTGTTTCTCCACTACTATATTCTAAACAATTCAATTGATCTTGATACAGTTTTCGCCATTATTTTGATTCAGTCATTTGTTATCAATTTTCTGCCTAAAATTACTTAGATGGCCTACTAGCGTTATGCATATTGATGAGGCGATGTTATTACGATGTATTGAGCACCCTTTATGATCCCTTGCTGTAACATTGTTATTCAACAAATATTGACACTATCAATCATCCGCGCCTTAAGCATTTGTTCCTCTTTCTCCACTACATTCTAAACTATGCAACTGATTTGATACAGTTTTTACCACTACCATCGATTTTACCATTTTTTTCCATTTATCAGTCTAAAATCACTTGGATAGCTTACGAGTTGCAAGCACATTGATTTGAATTGTCAATGGACGATGTTTTAAGTACCATGTTAGATCCTTTATCCTAAAATTGTTTAGTTGTTTAGTTTGTAATAAATATTGATGCTATCAGAGTTACTTTCGTTTTTAACATTAATTATCAATTGTATGTTTAATATGAAGACTATAAGCTATAGAATATAAACGGAAATAAGTATGGACGTTGATTTTACAAACATTGAATTTATTTTTCAGTAACATCCATAAATCTTTAAATCCCAATTTTTGTAAGGCATTATTATCGTCCAACGCTTGTAACAAGGCATAATTTTCCATATGGCGTCGCAAACGATACGAAATCTTGTTTGCTCTTCATAACTATAATTAGGTTCTTGTTAACGTCTATCCTGGCCAGGCTTTAAATTAAAAGTAAATTGGCGCCAACCACGTACAGTTATTAACGATTCCGGTACAAAATATTTGACTTCCACCTTTGTATCAAACTTGTTTCGGCCCTTTGTGATCTAAGTTAACGCTTCGTCGCGGATACCGTTGGGAATAGTGTGGATTAAACTTGAATTTTTTTTTCAATACTACTTATATTATAAATGAGAAAGATTGTGACGATTATGATGAAACTTGGTATACATATAGGTAAGGGTTCAGAATAATATATTAAAAGCCTATTTTAATCCCAGAGTTGTCACGGGATCAGAAGTAACGTGGGTGAAACCGCGGGGCGCGGCTACTAATTTATGAATATTAATTTCTAGTGTGTTACAGAAAAGTCACACCAAAATGGATGAGTAAATTACAGTGAATTTTGGTAGATTAATAATAATATATCGTCGGGATTATTACGTAGGTTACTTTCGATCTTGGTCCACATAGACGAGGTTTAAAGGGGGAAGTTATTTTTAACTCGAATGTATTTTTTAATATATATTAAAGAAATACGTTAGAGTTTACAAACTACAAAATTCAATTATTTTATCGTCTATTATATAATTCATTTTCATAGTCTGTTATTAAACTATATTTGTACAAAATTTCATCCAAATCGGTCCAATTTCGGATTTATTATAGTAAGGTAATACGGATTTTCACCATAATTGAACTAAATGATATACTACCGTAATGATAGGAATAGTTTCCTACCGTTCCACTCATTCTAATAAGCGAGGCTGAACCATTTAGCATTAAATACCCACATGGGAGGATCCCTTTTCATCGACCATTGCGATTCTACCGGGTAATATCCCATAGGATTGCATTACAGGCCTCTCAATTACTTATCGATACTATTCTAAGAAACCTTCTTAGGTCGAGAATTGTGTATTACAATGATTAATATATTAACCTGCAAATATCGATTAGGAACTACTTTGTTGTTTTCGAAGAAATTAAAATAAGACGAGTTACTAATTGAAGACAACCTTCCAAATTTGGTAGATAAAAAAAAATAAGTATATAAATGTAAATGATGTTCTAAAAGCGCCTGAAAGAAGGTCAATTTGGAAAAAAAGTATTTTGACTTTGAAAGTGGTGAAACGAGATTTTACAATAAAACCCTACACTAATATTATAAAGAAATTTGATTTGATTTTTGAGAATAGAACAGAATGATATTATGACGAACAATTATGTGTACATTACATTCATGATTGTCTCTACTAATATTATAAAGAGATTGATTTTTTGTTTATTTGTTGGAGGCTATTCAGACTCCGAAACTACTGGAGTGATTTGAAAAATTATTTAACTTTTGGAATTGAATCCTAGATCATCCCTGATGTACATAGACCATTAACAATATAGTACGTAACCGAAGCCGTACGGAACAGCTAGTAACAAATAAATTCAAAACCATCAAAAAATATTTTTTCACAACTTTAAAAAAACGGGAACTCGGCGATCCTTATAACTATTGTTAGCGCCGTATCCACACTAAAATATCAATGATAATTTAATTTTTTGTTCTGGTTAACCCATATTTGTAGGCATCGTTACCTGAGGCGGTGTCGAGGCGCGCAATTATGTAATTACGTGTCAGAAGATATGTTTTTATCGTCTACCCTCGTCTATTCGATAATAATTCCCTTGTTTTGGTCGCAATTTCGCGTGATCACAGTTTTGAACCATGTGTTCGTAATTGGAGATAGAATCAGTTAAATGTGTTATAAATATTACAGCGTGGTTCGTTTACTATGAAGATAAAAATATGTGAAACTAGCTTATGTCTGAGGTTTTGCTTGCGTTAAGTTCAGAATCAATATTTCAATAACAGGTATCTTATTACCCAATAAACCAATCAATATTCTATTATCCAATATACAAGCATATCGATAATGCAAAATTTCATAAAAATCCGATCAGTGTTACCAGCGTGAGAGACGCAAACCCGTAACGTTTATGTACGTTAGAACTTTCATATTTTATATTTGATATTTGATGAGATTTTACGCAATACAAGACAATCTAGACTTAAATACTACAGATAAAAAAGAAAAGAAGTGGAAACACGTTGAATACGGTTTACTTTATGCCATTCGAGTTTCACGTAACATAACGTTCACAAAATATAACGTAACGTAAATTTTGGTTGTGATAATCACTCTCAATCTAAACGAATATCAAATCAATTCAAAAGCATCCCATCTGCCCATTAGAGGCAATATACCTACTGTTTTACATCGATGTAAAGATAAGTATAACAATAGTTTTTATTAAACTCTACACACATATTTAATATCCGCTTAACCCTAAAAACGGGAACGCCTCAAGCAAATTGCGAACCTTTCAACAGTTTGCTGTTTATTTTAACTGTTTTGACGAAAGATTTCGGATGCCATATGGCGTTAACAATAGGGCGGGGTCAATAACTTGTAAGCATTCCGTGAGTGGGACGTCCACTTGACCATACTTTGAGAAATATAATGCAGGAGTTGATAATACCACAACAAATTTGAAAGCTTTACGATATTACCAAGAGCTAATATAAAATACGAGTAAATATCTTCATTATTTTTTTGATCAACAATATCTCAAAACAGATATTTGTGTTTGATTAATTATAATTATACATTATTAATTTTAAATGAGTATAATATTAATGATTTTAATAATTTAATACACAAAATCTAATGAATAATCCTATATTTTCCCTCGTATCAGAAAAACGAATATTACTATGTTTACAATTTTATAAGTTAAAATTAAAATGCTCATATAAAATAGTACCAACAGGATTCTAACACCCTGCAATAAGTATTGAATTAAAGACGTTTTTACACTATTTCCACTATTTATTTTAAAAACTAATATATTAATAGTGTAAAAAAGTCTTTAATTCAATACTTAAAATGCATTTCCACCAAGAAGTCACAATACAATCTATCAATTACCCTGCAATAATTTATCCTTTCGATTTTCACATGATATTCGCCTTAGCAGAATTTTATATCAAATGTCTGCGAATATGTTTTATCCACTCTATATAATATCCATATTATGATGCGGTCATTATGGTATGTCCAATCAAAAAATCATTTTTTACAATATAATTTTACCGGACACGGCTGTTGCGTCCACAGAAATTACATAAAGTATACTTATTTAGATACGTTATTTTAACAACTTTTGGAGTATTTCGAGTTATTCAAGTGTGAGAGAAAATGAAATTAACGGTTCAAATTTGCGATATATATCTGTTTTTTACATACTTTAATTGTTACATCATAGTATATTATTTGTTTAAATTAAAATAATGACTACTATTATTTTAAAGGGATATTTTAGCGCGGATATTTAAAAAAATCCCTTTATAACTCACAACGATAGGAGAGCAACGATAAAACTGACCAAGTGGTAGTCAGACTATTTATATTTTCAATTTTTTATTTCTAGTATTTTTTTCTTTGGCAATGATTACATATGACATAGTTTGTGAAAATTTCATATTACTAGCTATCACGGTTTATTCGATACAGCCTGGCGAAAAACACACAGATAGCGGAGGCTTTGTAATAGGTTAAAGTTTTACCTTATAGATACTAATTTATATTTAAACCAAAATATACCTTTACATATACAAAAAAGCTACGAAATTATAATATAACAAAAATAATATTCCTTTATATAAACAAAAATTAAAGTATGAAAAGAAATGAATACCATAAAGAAACACAAAAGGCGTGGATAGAAACACGTTTGTAATCATCCTATACCAAAATAAAATAAATAACATTATTCGAATTGGTAAGATACGAGAATATTTATCCGCGAAAAAATTACGCGAGCATAGAATCCTGTGGAAACAAAATGTACCTAAAATATTCATGGATCTTATTCCCAAGAGACTTTGATAAAATATTTAGGATTTGATCAAAATACTTTCTTAGCTGTGCTGTGCGTTGATAGATCTCTATGTCAATCAGTCACCTTTGAGTTTTATAAGGTGTTACATAGCTAGCATTTCATTTGTTTATAGGACATTAAATGAAAAGAACAAAAAAATGTT